>JAVQJF010125365.1:0-21811 GCA_036023855.1 Gadopsis marmoratus | reverse complement strand
CGATCCTGTTTGTGGTATTCATGGACAGGATCTCAAGGCGCAGTCGGGGGGAGAAGGGTGTCCAGTTTGGCGACCTCAGGATTGCATCTCTGCTTTTTGCGGATGACGTGGTCCTGTTTGCTTCGTCAGGCTGTGACCTCCAACATGCACTGGGGCGGTTTGCAGCCGAGTGTGAGGCAGTCGGGATGAGAGTCAGCACCTCCACGTCCGAGGCCATGGTTCTCTGCTGGAAACCGGTGGATTGTCCCCTTTGCGTTGGGAGTGAGTTGTTGCCCCAGTCGAAGGAGTTTAAGTATCTCGGGGTCTTGTTCACGACCAGAACGCGCTGGGGGGGATTATATATCCCAACTGGCCTGGGAATGCCTTGGGGTCCCCCGGGAAGAGCTAGAAAGCGTTGCAGGGGAGAGGGACGTGTGGATAACCCTGCTTAGCCTGTTGCCTCCGCGACCCGGCCCCGGATAAGCGGTGGAAAATCGATGGATGGATGGATGGATAGTTTGTGCCGGCTCACTGTCATGGCTCGATGCTGAGCCATCATTAAGGAGATTCGTTTCACCTGAGCTTTTCCTGCTAAGACGAGTCAAAATGTCTGCTGTGAAAAAGGCCTATTCCATTTGGGTTACCTCCTCATTATTATGGCCACTGTGCTTCATTGATTAGCACCTCAGCATCCACAGAAGCTGTTGCGATATCAACATTATTATGTGACCCAGTCCCCACTACATTTCTTAATAACTGGTTTAATAGTATGCATCACGCTGTTAGAAAAATTATTAACCTATATTGTATTTAAGTAGCCATGTATCACTAGCATGTCTTGCTAACCACTGATCAGTCTCCAACACTCTGGTCATTTTTTATGTAACCAAACATTTACACACTATTGATTTAGGGCACTTTAAGACGAATTTAAAGGTCAAATTTTGAATTTTTGCCTTTTAGAATATTTTATCCCTCTGACAAGTGCTCCATTCAAGAGCTTTCAATTCAATTCAATTTTGCTTTGCACGATGACCGATACTGCAGTACCGGTAGTAACATCAGTAAATCACTGCATCCCTAGGGTCAACAGCTACCTTGTGCTATCTCCAACTGCCTCTTGGCATCCCCCAGTGCAGAGAAGAGGTCTAGTTTGATCCTGGTCTCAGCACTCAGGCTGTTCTCCAGGTGCTGGGTCTTCTCCTGCATGGCCGACAACGCTGACATCAACACCTCTGTGTCCTTCTCGTTCTCTTTATACTTGCGCAGCTCCTGTATGTGACAGGAAGGGAGAGAGAAATGGAATTGGAAATCAGATAAAAACGGTTATGCCATAGTTATTTTTTTTCACTCACCAAAAATTATAAGGAACTAAACCGTATTTTCTAAGCAAAGCTTTTCCCGTGCTAAATGGTTGATTCAATCAGAAAGCACAGGCTGTCTGTCTATTTTACATTAATTACTCGAACTAAAATGGCACATTTTTAGACATTCATTAATTGCAGATTATGTATTTTATAGTCTAATTAATGACCTCGGAAACACACATTCACTAAGCCAAAGCATTTATGTTATCAGAATTGAGTTGTGCCATTCCTTCTCACCTGACACTTGCCCTCCAGATCCCTAATCTGCTCCTCCTTAAGTTTCATGTCCATGCTGAGCTTCTTACACTCAGTCTCCAGCTCTCTGATACGACCACGCAGAGAGTCGGTCGACTCCACTCTGTCGGACAGGAGATACAAACGGCACTTTTAAGAGTAGGAAAAAGCAAAATATGTCAGAATCAACCGATAAAAGGAACAAAGACTTTATGTGTACATGAGATGTACATAAGACTATCTTTCATTTCCTATGTGTATATTTACTGATTCAATCTGTTAAATTATTTGCTCGTTTAAATGAAGTGAAATTACAAGTTACATTTTGACAACACAAAGCTGGGCTGCTAAACACACTAATCTAATGAGCACCTGGTAGCAGCAGCTAATGCTACGGCTCTGGCAGCAGTAGCCTCTTCTATCTTCTTCCTCTTCTTCTCCTCGGCCAGCTGTTTCTCAGCCAGCGCGCGAGCCTCCTGCTCAGCCTTTAGCCTCTTCTCCAGCTGGGAGATGGTCTGCTTATCCTTCTGCTTGGCTTGGATGGCACTGTGAAGCCTAAAGTATGAAGGAGAACACAGTCAACTGGGCTGGATCATAAGATGAACACTTTGATCTAGGTGTGAGATAAAATGTTGAGAATTTGGGTTGTTTCCTTAGACACGATTAAGCTTTTATAATTCATCAACCCTCCCACTGCAGCCTCTGTCTTCCATTTGGTTGTTGTTGTCATAAAACATGAATTACCTATGTAGCGTCAAATACGTCCTACTGTATTTGTTGATGTGACTGAAATGGCTGAAATCATGTGAACACGTGATCTAAAAAAAAAAAAAAAAAAAGCTTCCCGATGCAGGATCCTTTTTAGTCTATTCTTTAGTGACAACTATAACTCAAACTCAAACCTAGAATAATCTTTATAAATACATCTCAGATTTAAATGGTTTAACCTTCAAGTTTGTTCACTGATAAAACACAACTACCATGATACTAACGGGGAAAGCAATGTTTGTGTACCAAGGCTTAGCCAGAGCCCTCTGAAGAAGGAGACAGGATCTGTTGTTACACAACCTACTAGTCACTGATAGAAATAAAGGTCATAGGCTTTATACACTGTCAACCCCCCTATGCCTCGAACATAGCAGTTTTTGCGATGCGTCGTTTTCATAGGTGTCCCCTCACTCCAAGGTGCAGTGAAAATGACTGCTGTTAAGGAAAGAGGCAAGATGTGATGCTGATTTTATGGTAGAAATTTCAAATTATTTTACTGATTCGAATCCTTTTGCTAAGTTCAGTAGTCACTGACGATGTGGATTGTTCACATTTTTTATAAGCTTGGTGATCGCATACAGTCAACAGTGAGGGGACCTCAATTGGTAACACAGTCAGGTGATTCAGTATAGTCAATTGAGTTTGAATATATTGCGTCAAACACCTCTTTTCTCGAAGGCATTCATAGTGTTGTATTTCTTCTTACATACATGAAAGTGGCAGAAGTAGCTGTGTGAAAAAAAAAAAAATGAGTAGGCCCTGCCTATTCTCTCACCTCCACACAACTGGCCAATCACAATGTGAAGTGGGCGCGCTTGCCAGATTCGCGAAAATATCAAAAATTGTCACACCCCAAATTATGACGTCGGAAAGGTGTGTTGACCAGTCGACAAGCACATCAGTCGAAGCAGACAGACCCCTTTAAGGCCATCCTAGGACCATACTAGAAGTGAGTGCTCTCACACAAGTTATGCCTTCAATATGCAAATCAAATACTCTCATTTAAATTACAACCACTGTGATTATTTCAAATTGGAATGACTTCTAACAATCAGCCATGAGCAATAGCCAATTCAAGCTGGGATATCAAGGACAAACAGAGAAAATACAGGAAGATTGAAAAAATAAAATGCTCCATCTGTTCTTGTTCATTTCTAGAGATCATGTTTTTGGCAGACACATTCCTTAACTAACCAGCAAGCTACCTACGACAGCATACAGTTATGGACATGATATTTATTGCATAACAACTGAAGTAAGAGTGTTGTCAGATTTTATGAGGGCATACCATACTCTTGAGTATCCTGTACATATACCCACTTGTTCTGTAGCAGCTCGTTGTCCTGGCGGAGCTGGCTCAGCTCAGAGCGAAGGCTGCGGTCCTGGCTGCTCAGAGAGGAAAGCTGACTCCGCAGATCAGACTCCAACTGCCTGTTGGCCTGGAGATCTGCCTTCAGACGCTTCACGTCCTGCTCCAGCCTTTCAGAGAAGAAAAAGAAAAAAAGAGCCACAGGATCATCAATAGAAAGCCGCAGCCACAACAACATAGGCAAACAGTAGAGAAACATTTACCAAAGATGTAGTAGTTTGTATCCTTCAATCGAGTGTAAGAGTGAAACAGATCGCAAGAAAAGACACAACAAAACTGATGTTGGAAATACATTTGCAACTTCACACACCAGCAACAAAATGAGGTTAGAAGGTCCGTAAAAAAACAGTACAACCGTCTGTCTTACCGTACAAGAGCATCCGGCTTGCTCAGCTGGTTGTTGGGGATGCAGTTCTCTACTGGATCCTTCTGCCCCTTCCCTGCCCCCTTCTGCTTCCTCTCATTCTTATTGGCTGAGGAACCTGGTGGCACGCTGCCATTCGAAGAACTGTGATTCCGTGGAGACGAGTTGGAGATGTTACCCCCACCTCCACTGGCGTTTTTGTAGTTCTTCCCCGACCCCCCCATTTCCTCTTTGGAAGCAGTGTGTGTGTTGCTCTCGGCATGTGTGTTTTCTCCTGCCAGGTTGTTATTCAGTCTCTTGGCACCAACGTAGTTCTCTATATACTCTGTCTCCTGTAGTTTGGAGTCCAGTGTATGTATAATACTGTTGTTATTGATTCCAATTGTGTTTTGTTTTTTGCCCTCGCGCTCTTTTGCAGTATTGTCCCTCCCTTTTTCCCGGTACTCCAGTTCTGGTAACGGGACTGGAGTGCTTTTCTTTCCAGGAGGTGCTCCGTTTTGGGATATTACCGAGGGTTCTACCTCTGAGATCCCTTTAGTTAAAGCAGCTGGAAGAGAGCAAATGGAAGCGGCATTAGAAGACGTAGAAAAACATACAGGACAGAATGAACCAAACTCCAAAGCAAACAGGAGACATATTTGGCCATAAACACAAATTGAATGATGGTCATTAACTGAGAGAAAACTGAGACTGGGAGAATATACATTGTTCTTTTGCAATTAACTTAACTTCAAATAACTATAATAAACTTCACAAAGACAATTAAATTTACACAAATATATACAGTATTTACCTGCTGTATCACAATGTCAGACATGAGAACATTGAGAAAACTGACTGTATGGCCGTGGATAAATGTGGCCACGGAATTGGTTAATTCAGTAAATGCAAATTCCAACGCATATTACTACACCTGGTAATATTCACATCCCATAATACTGACAGTGGATGCCCTTTGTTCCATGCCCATGAGTGTCCAGAGTGTACAATTTTGATGCACAGTACATTTCTACTACCATCACTTTTGCTTGTTCAGTCCATTGTGTTTTACTTTGGTAATAAGTATTGTAATAAGTTTTGTATTTAATGTCTGTGTGTCTCACCCTCCTCTGCCTCCCTCTCCTGTCTCTGCAGCATCTGTTGCTCTGGCGGTAAAGCCTGCTGTAGAAGCTGCATGTAGAATTCATTCTCCTTCTGCACTTCCTTCTGTTTCCTCAGTCGCATCTTGTAGCTGACGTAGCTCTTAAAGCCGAAGCCCAGAGTCACCACTGGATAGCCGATACTGGGAGGTGAAGAGACGCACAATTCAGTCAACCTTTAATACAAGCATACCCATATCTGTATGATTTTTACCAGGGTAGGAAATTAACTTTTTAAAATGTGGACATCTACCAGCCACTGACACATAAATGCCACTAGTCACTCGATAGTAAATCATTGTTTTGTGTCTGAAATCTACTAGCCATTTTCATATTTCACCAGCTAGATCACCCGGTGGCTGGCGATAATTGCCAACCCTGTTCACCACACACTGGACCTGAATAGGACCGACTCCAAACTACACCATGTTCTCACTCGGAGCATCCAGTTTAAAATGAAATAAGGGAATTTATGAGGCTGGTGCTAATTTCCACATGTGACTTTTACTATTTATCATGGACATTTAATCAATAAATATATATATATTACAGGTTATTGGCAAAAGACTGCAATATGACGTTTACCAGTGAGCAGCAAATGGTCGACACAGGTCTACGTGAAAGTTCTTCAGATCTTTGAACCGTATGGCGGCTTCGATATACACAAACAGGATCCACAGCGATACAGTGGGTAGACAGACTCCTCTCTCTGCGTGAAAGTAAGTGAAATCAGCACTCTTGGGTCTAGCACTGAAGAAAGTTGGCAGCTATGAATTTCTTGAGTCTTTGATGTGAAAGTGGCTGTTTGGCCAGCAGAGATAAAACGTGGACTTACCTGTGTGCCAGACATACTGAACCCATACATAGGTGCTGGCAGCGAAAAACAGCCACTGGACGGGGATGAAGAGGAGGCAGATGATGTCTGACGTAAATGCCACACATACGAAGAAGACAGAGAATGCCTAAGTGCATGAGAAAGACACAGACAGTTAGATATGCCATAACAACTGTGCAGAAATAGTTTCTGTGTGGAAAACATGTGCATGCCTGTGTTAACACGCATGACCCGATTAAACTTACATATTAATGTGTACTGTAAAACACACTCAAATAACTTTGTCTTGCTGCTTCCCCATCCATCACTACCATGTTTGACAAGTATGATGCCACCTTAACTACCTTTATCCAATTTTGCCATGTGGATTGGAGATGCATAGCATGTAATCTTTGTCGTTTATCTATCCACATGTGCTCTAGGCCATCTCCAGCTTGGGTAACAACATTCAAGTTCATGTCAGGTGAAAAGGGGGGCTCAGGGACAAAAAAAAACAAGCTCTTACCAGTCCCTGATATCTGAAGGAGTCGTAAACACTTCGAATGAAAAGCCAGAAGGGCCACAGGTACTCAAACCTGAACTCCAGCACAAAGTCGGCCAGCAGAACTAACACCCACACCACCAGGAACTTCAGGTACAGGAATGTACTGCAGGACAAGACAAGGTGATGAAAAAAACATGGAGAAAAAAACATGAGCCAAAGCAGGGATACGAAACAAGGTTTTCCAGGGCTTTAGGTGGTATCATGACAAGCATTTGGACATCAGGTTTATACAACAGTCTAGTGTTTATAAGGACATCTCCGGTGTGATTGCAGACAGTGTTACCCCAAGAGCCTACCAGATGATTTAAGGGCAGATCAGATAATTCAGTAAATTCAACAGTGAGCATGAATACAAATCTATAGATATTCCCAACAAGTCTAACAATGCGTTTCTATTATGAAATAACTTGAAACAGATAATAATGGTTTGAGAGACACCCAAATAGGTGAGAAAGGGGTAAAGAGAGAGAGCTAGTAAGTATACAGTGTCATGTCTGGACATGTGGATTAAAACAGCTGGTTTCCTCCTTCTGGCTAGTCATCAATCAATGTATAGGAAAAGGCAAATGTGTGCGCTCGAAATGTTCCCGTTAGACCCGTCTACTTTTGTGGTTGTTTCATTGGCTTATTCAAAATTTAGAAGAACGGGCGAGACCCCCGCCGTAAACCCAGCGTTGCTGCTGTTGACATCTCAAGCTAGAGCATCTCACAAGTTCACGTTCTCTTTGTTTTAGCAGAAAATATTTTCAGTGAGCGGATTATGTTACAATTAAGGCTCAGTGCCCACAGAGCAGGGTCTCGCGGCCATATTCCGTTTTAATTTAGCCAGAATTTGAATTGAACTAATATAGCGTTACCTAGCCAGGGACAAAATCATGAACGAAATGCCACTCAAGTAACGTTAACGTAAGGCCTAACGTTCTAATTTTGACAATACGGGGGGGGGGCATCTTAATTTAGCTCCTTGTGCAGCTAATAACAAAAGCATGTCTAAATATGAATGTAGCAGAGGCTAGCTGCCCCGTCTTGACACATGCACAGAGGCGCCATTGTTACACAATAACGTCCCCCCAGCCCCTTTTTTGTACCTGCTATATATACCCTCGGTGATTCGGCTCCGTTTTAACGGCCGTCGGAGTTTGCTGCAGTCCGCATTGCGCCGCTTCATCCTCCCCCTGTTGATTCACTTGTGATATCGGTTTGGTAGCTGGAACTGGAAATGTCATTCGCTCATCCTAATATTCCCACTTCTTCAATTAGCCTCCATTGTTGTTGTTTTATGCACATGAAACAAAGAAATAAATAAAAACAGTCCTCGGAAGCCCTCCCCCTTTTCACGACACGTTGCGTCCCCCTTGCTTGATTGACGTCATGCCGTTATCGGAAGCGTGTGAAAAATGGCGGCTCCCTACGAGGCGAGACGTTTCTCTGGATCTTTTTAGTGTTTGATACTCACGTCTGAACGGTGAGTATGATAATAACGGGTTACAGTCATCTTATTTTACTCTCTGCGCTTGTTGCGCAGTAGCTTTTTGACGTTAACGTCACGGGCACGTAAAAATATGCCTATATACATATGACGTTGCGTGGTAAAGCGTATCCATTCTGACTCGACCACGTTTGTTTGGTAGTCTTGGTCAGGGATTTAATCGCAGTTTTGCTCCCTCGACTGAAATGTATTTAGTCTCAAGTCTATTCAGCTGCGACGTAACAGTTTACAGTTGCATAGAGTTTCGATAAAGCAGTCTGTGTTGTAATACGAATGTATTTTGGGGAGTTTGGGTTGGAAAAGGCAACGGGATCCGCGTATGCGGTGATGAAAATCAATAAAGGCACATTTAACAAAATGTATCGCAAGTTTTAAATGAACTTCGGTATTCTGGTCTACAGATAAAATTGAAATCACAATAGTATGGATCTACATTTGATCTATATCTCATGTTTTTTGCTGTTTTTACTATTTTATGTTAAATGATGTCGTTGCCAGTGAGAACAAGTGAGTTACAGTCAGTTACGGTTCTAACGTAGGTTTATGTTTCAACAGATGATGTGTACCAACAAGGTAGAGAAAATGGTTGCATCTGCTGAGGAAAAAGAGGCGGAAGGAGAGAATGATGCTGGAGATGGGGAAGAACAGGAAGGTAGAGGTGATAAGGAAGAAGGAGCGATGCCACAGGCCGCAGATGAAATTGCGAAAAGTAGTCAATTGCCCGCTCAACCCAGAGAGAAAAAGCAGGCTGAGGGCCTGAACCTCAACAATGAAGTAGTGAAGATGAGGAAGGAGGTGAAGAGGGTGAGGGCATTGATTATCAGGAAGCTGACCCGACAGATTGGCGGCCTCAAGAAGAAAAAGGGGACAGAGATGGAAATTGAGAGGAATCAGAGGAGAGCTGCCAGACTGCTGGAGGATATCCATGCCATGAAGGTCCTCTCACCAGACCTGGTAGGTTTTGTAAAAAACGTTTGATTAGACATTATGCTTTGAATACAAAATTTCTCAATGTTTTCCAAATTCAAATAAGTGAAAAAGTTAATCAAATTGATGATGCTTTTTCAAATGGTGAGCCACTTGGTGAAAGGTCTAATTGTATCAACAATTTTTCCTGTTGCCAGGTGACCAAGACAGCTTTGCAGAAGAATGTCAACTTTGATCAGGAGTGTAAAAACCCGAAGTCTACTAGTTCCGACCGGGCTGTAGCGCGCATCGCCACCCACCCTCAGTTCAACAAGAAGATTCAGGACATCAAAGCTGCTGTGAAAGCTTTTAAAGAGGAGCGGATGAAGGGTGGAAAGCAGGGAGGGAATGGAAAAGTGCAAGATAAAGCTGGAAAGGTGACTACACAGTCACCTGACAAAGTGGGAGGAAGAAAGAGTGAGAAAGAAGAGGAGGACATTACAGTGGAGCAAAAGGAAATCATAGACGAAGAGGAAGGAGACGATGTCCTTAAAGACATTAAAGATGCAATTGTTGCTAACCCTGAAAAGGATCCAGGGAAAGCAACTCATTCAGCTGATACTGCTGATGGTCAAAGTAACGAAATGCCAGAGTCTAAGAATGTAAGACCAGCATCAATAAAAAGTAGTGACGTAAAGGACATAGTGAACAATAAGCCTCAAATTAAAGATGCAGAAAAGAAGCCTGACCTTACGTCCGCACCTGATGTGCTTCAGAAAAAGGAAGATGAAGAAGAGAGTGATTTAGAGCCATCGGATGATGAAGAGAAAGAGTACTTTGATGACAGCACAGAGGAACGTTTTCACAAGCAGTCCTCCCAGTCTGAGGACAGCAGTGATGACGACTTCTTTGTTGGGAAAGTGAGCACATACAAGAAGAAGAAGCACAAACGTGTAGAAGGGGAGAAGGCTGGGAAGGGGCATGGCGTGAAAGCGGACCCAACAGACCAGGTCCATAGCAGACTTGATGAGCTTGAGTCCAGGCTCAAGTCTAAAGTGACCTCGCTTCAGTCTGTTTTTTGTTCTTCGCTTTCTGCGTCTAAGCCTCTTGTGGGCAGAGGTGCAGGCAGAGGGAGAGGTGAGGATACATTTAGGGGCCAGGGGAAACCAAAGGGTGGCAGTGGTCTAAATAGAGATTTTAGTAAACAATCCAAGTTACAAAATCAGAAGACAGGAGCAGAAAGAAATCCAGGGTCCAAGTACAGCAAGCCTCACCATGAGGGTGGACATTCTGGGTCATCAGAGAAGGGCTTTCCGTCTGCCGGCAGAGGGAGGGGGCGAGGCAGAAGTGATGCTTTTAGGCAAACTGATTGCAGGGGTGGAGGTGTCTTTTCTCATCAGGCACCACAGCAGGCACTGCATCCATCTTGGGAGGCCAGTAAAAAAAGGAAGGAGAAGCAAGGGCAAATCCTGGCCTTCCAGGGGAAGAAGATCAAGTTTGACGATGATGACTGAAACGATCTTTTTCTTTGTTTATTAATGCTGAATACATGGCTTTTGGTTGAGTGTCTTACATGCCATGTTGGGGTGATTTTTGTTATCTGGCACAAGACATGTAAAGTGTAAAGGTTGTCACTTATTCTGTTGGATGCTCAATACCCTTAGTGGTGATCTCAGTATAGTTCAGTAACGGCTGGCAAAAGACAACAAACAATGAGATTTTTGTATTTCAACAGCAATAGACATGTCATTAAAATATTTTTATTCCTAAATATGACTTAATTCTAAGCTCTGGAATGCATCACCTGAAATATTATTATTTTTTTAGCATAGGTTTACCAGTTAACAGTTTGAGGAACATGTCATTTGAAAGATAACCAGTTATGTTAGATATTTTTAAGTGGGGCATTTGGGAAGTATATATTGATATATTCCTTTCTATGTATTAACTTGTACATAATTTCACTGCTTCGTCTAAAATGGTAATTAGGGCCCAGTTATAGTGTAGTACCTATTCCCCCGAAACTGCTGTATGGTGATACACATCATCTTTTGCATCAAGACCTTCAGCCAAATGACTTTTCCCTGTTGTTGTTACTTGTCCCTCAATGTTTATAAAGTTCATATTATAGTTACGGTTTTAATGTACTTTGCTGTCTTATCTTCATTCCAAGATAACTTTATTATTTGCGTTGTAAAATGCTAATTCAATCCTAAGAAGCACATAAAGTAACATTATGCTTAGAAGTTGCATTGCTCTGCAGCCATTGGTCGGTGACAGCTGCGTCAGACGCACACGGTGCTGCGTACGCAGTGATGGCCAATAGTGGTTTACATGGTAATCTGGTTCGAAACGGTGCCGGGGAATCTTGAGTTTCTTGTGTAGAACGTCCTCACGTTAAGACAGCAATAACTGTCACCTAGAAATATATTTATCTGCGTTATTAAGTAGATGGAGATGAGAAAAGGGGGTTTCCTCGCGCTCAGAGCGGTCTGCTGATAGTCGCGCGGAGTGTTCCGAGAATAGCGCGACTGTACAGACCGTCAACCCGTCGCCCTGCTCGTGCATTAGGTTACGGCAACAACCGGGACAGGGCGGAAATTGAAGATCGAACGAGTTCAGATGCGTAAGGCGAAATTCGCCAGATGCAAAATGTGTAAAGCGCTACCTTAGATAGGACAGGGAAAGCCGATATGCCAGGTGATCGCTGGGTAGAATCCCATACCGCATTAACCGTTTATTTACGTATAACCTCACCCATTTCATCTGTGTCGTATCAGTTAATGTAACGTTGACTAAGGTACAGCCGCATTGGCTTTTCAACATATCTGAACGCGTTTACCTTTAGCTTGTGCACCTTGACAGGGTTCATTTTATTAAATTTTTTTCAGATTATGTGCATTTATCTAGCTAGCTGTGTGGTCAAATTAGCCTCCCGGTTACATACGAGAGGACAACGTGTTTTCTCGGTGACATTGGTAACCCGAAATGCAACTTTAGTTTGCTGCGTCAAAGCGTGCAAAGGTTACCGTGGCTGTTAACGGAAGCGCCGTATTTGTCTTCAGAATAAAGGCCATTTGTCACGCAAAGTAAACTGACGGAACATAAACAGCTGCAGCTTTTGTTTTAGCGATCAGCGTTTAATGCAGTGGAAAGGTAATACATGTAGCCAAGTACATTAACATTAATGTGTGAAATGCAGCTCTTCGTGAAAGCGTTTTTATTGTGAAAATGTCTTACAGATACACTTTTGGTCTAGCGAAAAACAAATGTGCTCCTTTAAAATAAATCCAAAACCCATGCCGTTGTAGGTGTCAATTTGCCATTACTTGTACATATGCCGGAAAAAGTATGTATTAATGTTCGTTGATTACACTAGCATTTACCACTATAGATAACTGCATACTGCTCTCGGAGTTTTATGCTACGGATAATAATTATGTCGTGTGACGGCATGTCCGTCCTGGGAGAGGAATCACTCCTGCTGCTCATCCTGAGGTTTCTTCCATTTTTTCCCCCCCAGTTAAAATGATTTTGGTTTTTTTCCCTTATCCGAATCGAGGGTCCAAGGACAGAGGGTGTCATATGAGGTACAGATTGTCAAACCCCTTGAGGCAATTTCGTGACCTTGGGCTACATATCTAAAATTACTTGACCAGCTTTTATTTTGAAGGTGAACGCATGAGGACTTGGCTACGGTTGTGTATTTCCGCTAACTTTATGCTTGTACCTTGGGTCGGGCGTACTTTTGCACACTTTGGACTTCGAGTGCCGCATACGGTGACAGCGCTTTTTAACTGGCGCGTTTCTGTGGGAATACATTGGTAAGGAGAAAACTGTAAACTGCAGTGTATTCATTCTTGCCAGAAGCAAACTACAGCGTAGGCCTTTGGCGAGCGTGGGAGGGGGATGGGGAGATGTTGCTCCAACTAGCTAAACACACTGGTGAGGGTAAGCTAGCCTTTCTCTGTCCCAACCCTCAGGTAATGGCAATCACCAGTAACGATGAATAACCAGCTCCAGTTGAGAAGGTTAACTCAATATGTCACGTAGAGAAACATGAATTGCTTCTAATTACATGCAGCTTAAACCACAAGTGAACACCATGGATCCATGATAAGTTTATACAGTATTATTGCCCAAAATGGCTGCCCTGTGAGCCACCACATGATTCAATGAGATGATTGCAAACTAAAAGCCTACGTTGAATGACATTATAATGGCATGCATAGCTGCTTCCTTTCTTTCATTCAGGCAAAGAGAAGGCTGGAGCTGGAAGCCGGTGACCCCCAGGACCTCGAGGATGGTGGCAGGACCACCAAAGCCAAGAAGCCAGCGGCCTCTCTCTCCCACAGTGGAGGAAAGTGTAAGACTTTGTGCTGTAAATACTTTCAACAGCCAGCGTTCCAGTGCTGGGCATGAGAAGTGGTAGATACCAGCCCGTGCTTCTACAGTTTATTGTATCAAACCACGATGTAACCAGTTCACATATTTTGTTCAATCGTCAAGTAAACACACGGTCACACATATTATCAAAAATGGCAGTGGCTGAGCTTAATGGCCTTGTGAGAGCTGATTGGTGTTTTTGCATTGTATCCAGCAGCTCAAGAGTTGTATTTGAAGTACTGTAGTAAATTCTGTAGTAAGTTTTCCAAAGTTGCTTGTAGTCTGCGCTACCATTTTGCCTTCACATCACCTCCAAGAGGCTGTTCTTTCGTCCTCCTGTGAGAGACACATTGCCAGTAAAACATTGGTCTCCTGGATGGCCTGCTGAATTATCATTCTGCTATTCATTTTCATAACTTTTCTTAAAGTCTACAAACTCTTTGCTGCTTGATGTCACTATCACCACACACGGGACCTGAATATAACCGACTCCAAACTGCGCCATGTTCTCATTCAGAGTATTTAGTTTAAAATGAAATGACAAAATACTGTCTAATGCCATATGGCATTGAAACTTTGAGAATGTTTTTGTCACGTCAGATTAGATCATAATATAAGGTGGTGCACGTCGCCCCCTTCACCCACTCCTTGTTCTACTCATTGAAGGATGACAAATGTTTGAAGAGATGTAATCAAAATAAGCACACTACAATGTGACGTATCGGAACCGATATAGAAATCATTAAAGAATCTTACGTGAATCATCACAAGTTCACAAATTCTCACTCCTCAACTGCTTTTGCAGCTCCCGCCCCCAGTCCCGTAGCACACAAGATCCTGTTCGAGAAGTCGCGCTTTGACACCTCGCTCGGCTTCTTGACGCAGAGATTTGCAGAGCTCCTGAGACACTCCGCTGACGGGGTGTTGGACCTAAACCATGTCGCCCAGCAGCTCAATGCTCCTAAGAGACGTGTGTACGACGTCACCAATGTCCTGGAAGGGATTCAACTAATCAAGAAGAAGTCTAAAAACTACGTTGAGTGGTTGTAAGTATGAGTAGATGTAGCAGGTAGAGTGTGCGTTTTGGAAAAGATCTTATTGCACAACGCGTATATGCACATAGATGCTTTAGCTTTGTTGGTATGTTTTGTTGCGAATGAGTCAACATGTAACAAATAAACAAATTAAGATCAATCTATACATTATTTTATATATATATGTGTATATATATATATATGACTGACGGGCCTACACTTCAGATCTCTGACTTAATTTGTTGACTGTATTTTATGTACACTTAGTGTTGTTCTTTATTCCCGCTCTATTATTATTATTAATATCTTATTCTTAAGTTTCCTCATGACCAGTAAAGTGTGATCTTAAGTCAGATGGGTTAAGTGTTGTTTGTTGTGGGGTTAATCATGCATCGCTGCTCGGACATGTGTGTACACAGGGGCGGTCAGGTGAACGTGCATGTGGATCAAGAGCTTAAGGCTCTCATTGAGGAGGAGCGGAAGTTGGACGGGTTGATCCAAAACTGTACACGGCAGGTTCACCAGATGTGTGAGAACGTTCACAGTCGGAGATATCCTTTGGCTGTAATTTCAGCATCACTTTTTACTGTATTATGTGAAAAGAATTGTTGACAATGGGTCTAAAGGCCAATCCAAAGCAACAGCGTTTTTGTTTTAGTGTGGATCGGATGGAAGAATGTGTTGCTGATGATGTGAATTTAAGTCGTTGAGTGCATCCCCAGCTGTGCACAAACATCAGTCTAGGTTGATTATACTCTTTTACGTAGAGGATCACATTCGCCTATTTGACTTACGAGGACGTCCGAAAGATTCCCAGCCTGAAAGAACAGACTGTGATCGTGATCAAAGCTCCTGCAGAGACAAAACTGGAGGTGCCCCACCCAGAAGAGGTACGTTTTCCAACATAATTACGTTTTGTTTGTAATGAAAGTCAATATTCTGATTTGAAACCCTGGTCAATCAACACAGGCTGGCAAATTGCTTTGGTTTTACTGGTGCAGCATTGGCTAAAATTGAAATCGTTTTCTTGCCACGCTAGACATTGTATTCTGTAAGTGTCTGCTGTATTCATGCGAGCATTTCATAAAAGCACTTTGTCTGCTTCCCCTCTGCTCAGAGCCTCCAGGTCCATCTCAGCAGCACACAGGGGCCCATCGAGGTTTTCCTCTGCTCTGATGACCCCATCCCTATGGAAGTCACAGACGGCTCTGTGGCCAGTGGTGCAGATGGCAGCCACTTAAACTTGTCCGCCAATGGTATCGGCTCAGAACCCCTTTTGCCTTACTCATCCTTCGTCCAGGTGTCTCCTGAAGGTGAGTCTTACACATTAGATCCCGTGGGCCTCTTGCAAAATGCAACAGAGGAGTCTCTTTGTCGCCACAGAGAAGGAGACAACTACCTGTGTGGTTTTAAAAATCATTATTTCTTTCATTGAAAATGAACATGCCACCTACTGTTAACTTTCTTATCGTGACCGACCTGTCATGAAATTTATATAAAAAAAAGCCTCATCAGTGTCCCCCATGTTTCCTGAGCCATACACTACGTAGCCATGAGGCCACGCCTCCTACAGTCGTTGCTACCTAACTCATCTGTAGCATTTTTTAAATGTGTTGGGAGAGAGGGTTCTAGCTGAATATGAGGATGTAGTTACCCTTTAAACATTCATTCCCCCTCCTGTCTCCTAATCCACACTCATTATCTTTCCAGACAATGCTAAGTGTACTTCTGGAATCAACCATATCTCCAACCCCCTGTCCGAGCCGAGACGACACTCAACGCCAGCTACTGTCACCCACGTCTCCCCCATGCCCACCTCCCTCCAACCACCGTCTGAAGATAAACAGAGCTTTGTCACGCTCACTCCACCTCTGGCCTTTTCTCTTAATGGGGAAGAGTATCTCCTGAGCCTGGCTGAGGACGAGGGCATCTCTGACCTCTTCTCCTCTGTTGACCTGGACCAGCTGCCCCTGGATATGCCCCTCTGAACAGTCTGTTTTGGAAATACAATAATTTTGGGGGCAGTGGCCATCTTCCCACAAATAGGATATTAAGCAGATGCAATAAAAGAACAAAGTGCAGATTTGAATGTGAGTTTTTATATTTACATTTGCCTATCCTGCACGATGTGACTGGGATTTCCTGACATTCAGGTGTGTAGATGATGGAAAAGCTTCTGAATGGATTTCGAAAGATTGACTTGTTATGACTTGCTTGTTGTCTTTAGGACTTGGACTGCATGTTATACAAAATACTTTTGTTTTTTTAATATAAAATCTGTTACATTTCTGTGTGTCCAATCCATTTATTAAGCTCAGCATCGGGCGTTCCCGGCGTATCGTCTCCATTTGGATCCAGAATTTGGCATCATAGTTTCCTCAGGGCTCTAGTAGATTTAACTACAAGGGCAGTTTTGTATATTCACACTAAACTTGAATGGAGTTTCCTAAAGTTTGACATTTAGCCAATTTTAAGTTCCTCTGTTGTTGGGAATGGTTTCTCCAGATTGTTACAATACTTGTTGTTTATTGGAGGAAAATCTTGCAGCTCTCCTGATCAAGTCCAATGTTACATGTTTAAGTTACCCAAAATCTAGTCTAGTAAGCCTGTCTTCACCCTCGTAGCCATTTAGGAGTGTGGGCAACACATCGATAAACGGGTTACTTTTCTTTGCATTGAGAAACCTTTAGCTTTTCTATACAAAACCATGTCCTTGATTATAGAGACATTTAAGGTGTGACGCTCCATATCAGGTGAGCACAATTCTGATGGTGGCAGTTTAGGTAGGTATACATAGTAAGGACACAGAAATGTGAACTTGCATCTTAAATGAGTGCTCTGAAAAGTGTCTATAAAACTAAAGATACTGTGCAAAATAGCAGTGACATTTGTTTTTTTCATAATTTCTTTCTAAAATCCAGATGTGGACATTTCAGACCTGAAATACAGCATCAGAGTTTAGGATTTCTGCCATTTTTGTGCTTTTTAAGCAATTAAAATCCCCTACGAGGAACTGAACAGATAACAGTTGAAATCTGAGCTTTTTTTAAGAATGGATTCATTTACTCCTGTATGGTCCTATTTATCCACAAACCAGGGTAGGTTCAGACATTTTACAGCTTAAGATTCAGAGGTTATGAACCATCATAAACTGCACTTCTGGGCTTTGACCCGTTTGTAGTTGGAGGTGTTGGGAGTACGTTACTGTAAACACAAATACATGAAAACTGAGCATTCATAAAAGTGTGACACTAAATTCTAATATTGACTTGTGATGGTGTTTTTTTTCTTTCCTTTAAACTCTTTTGAGCTTCATGTCATGGCTTTTCCTATTGTACTCAGCTGCCTGTCAGACTTTTTTGTACTCAGAATATCTTTAGAGCTAAATGGCTGTTATGCAGCTCAATGCAGCTCAGTTCTAGTGAAGGTAAGTTCTGCATCAATCTGAAATAAATGGAGGCGTGCCTGGCTACACGAGCTCACGCTGTACATGTTCCACTTCCATAGTGCTTTGATCATTTCTGGTAAGTACTTTGAAATTCATTCCAAAAGGAAAACAAATTTCAAACAAACACTCCATAAAGGCATTTATAATTGTTATATATATATATAAACAATTATAAATGTTTTATGCAATTTGCATCTTTAATGGCAATCATGAAGTTAATTCCCCATTGGTCCATTTATGTTGTCAGAGTGGTCTACAGTGTTTTAGTTGCAGGGCAGGCCTTTATCTGTACATTTCTTTTTATAAAGCTAGATTTCCCACTACTCTCACGTTGCAGGTTTAATGCAGTATTCATTAATTGTGTTTGCTAACAGTTTATCCTAGCATTTTTTTTTCACCAGCTGTGATTGGCTGAGGGAGAAGGTTGTGGGATTGCTATGCAGAGATTACTTGCTGAAATGTTCATTGTTAAATTGTGACTAATGGCTGTCAAAAATTGAGTCATTTCTTACTGGAAAGCAGCAAAGAATAACAGTATTCCACCAAGCAAAGGAAATGTTTCTTTTAACTGCCTAACATTTTTTATACTATACATTGAGCAGGCAAATGTACTAATTGATTATAAATCAAATTTATTTGTGTGAACTAATTGATTAATGTATTTATTTCTGTTGTCACCACATTCATCATTAGTCATTACAATAATACAAACCGTATTCAGTCAAATAAGTGATATCAAATGAGTTTTTGATGATAGTTTATACATGTTTTTCATGGTCTCATGCTTGGTTAATGTGAAAGGATTATGAATCATTTGTTAGACAGGTTTTCCTGTATAGTGTATATAGTAATCTTAAAGCAACTGGAAATTATTTTAATTGAGTAATCCAATAGATTATGGTACTTAAATAAAGTCGAGACCCACTGCTACATGAACGTGTCCAAAGCATTTGACTTCACTAGGTATTACAGTGAGAAGAGATTAGTTGTTTTACTTTGCTTTAGTCCCAATATGCACTGTTGCAGCTTGAGGTTTCCTCTTTCACTGGCCTGCTACATGAAAAGAACAGTCATCATGTTCTGTGCTTCATTTGGATGTTCACTCAGTCCACTATGCACTAATAATTCAGTGAAAAATCCCACTTTGTCAATAACATTTCCAAGTGTTCTATATAGCCTTTTACCACCAATTTTACCTGCAGTGAAATCTGGCTGATGTATGTATGGAGACACTAGGAGGCAGTGTGATCCCGCAGAATCATTGCCATAAATCACACAATTGTGATGTTTTGAAACAATTTGAGTTACTTTTTTGAGTATGGCATCAAGTGGAAATGAGTTGAGCTACCTAAACTCAGCAGTAAGGCAGTTTGGCTGCCATTTCAAACCATGGCAATGTTTGATGTTCAAATTCATTAGTGGAAAGAGTTTTAGATAAACAAAAAATAGGCTCCTCAAATTGAATGCCCATGTGTAGGGTTTTGTTTCAGCCACGAAACATCACCTCTTAGGGCTCCGGCAGGACAGACACTGGCTTACGTGGTCATGTTACTGTCCTCTCACTGAAATCTGAACTTTTTAGGCATATACTGCTGATGAAATAGATTTTGAAACAGAAGATCAGGTCTCCCTACTGTTTAAAAGATGCTTTTTTTATTCATTTATAAAAGTTACATTAAGAAATTGTGTCAATACGCAAACTCATTGGTTCTGCTGACCTGATTACCATTTATTTTGGTCGTTCACTGTACATAAGATATAAAACAAGACACTGGTGGCTGGCTTGGTTGTCAGGTAGGCATGTCTAGGATAGTTTTGACAAATTAGCTTGAATCTACAGTAGTTACCAATTTATATTTATTAAATATTATTTATGTAAGTACACAGATTCAGATGTAAAAATAATCCTTGCCCAGAGACAAAAGACTTTGACACAATAGTAAAGATGAGATCTGTACCTATAATTTTCAGCAGAAGTTATTTGGGAATGTAGTCATTAGCCGAGATGGCAGTTATTGTCAGGTGATTGATCAAATCAGATTTTTTCATGTATGTAGTCATGTAGATGTGAAATATTCTAAAGATGGGTACAAATAATAAATGTACAACTTCTGATGTCCCTTACATGTAAACGTTCACATACACTCCTTTTTAATCTTGCTCTGACCTTTCATCCCTGTATAGAACTCCACTGTCCCTTCTTCTCTTTGTCTAAGCCACAGTATCTTAGAAAAACACATCAGAGCCCTCAACATGATGATGTAATGTGTCGGCAGCCTGCAAGCATCCAGACCTGTCCATAGATGGCAGTGTGGCTCCTCGAAACCCAACTTAAACACCGTCAACCCAGTTTGCCACCAACAGTGGCACACACACACTTTGAGTTCATGGAGAGTCACTGGATCGCTGCAATTATTGATTCGTGTGCTTTTCTTGTTTTTTTGTTCTCTCAAAGTGCCACAACGATTTGCGCGGGGAGGAAAAAAAAAACCCAAAACCCAAAGTGAATATTGAATTGGTTCATATTGAATTAGGCCTGACATCATCCCCCTCCCATCTCAAGATAGCTCTGTTAAAGATCAGTCAATATAGCTGTCAATCAGCTGATCAGTCGGCCAATAAAGTTTCATTTTTAGAGTGCTTTGCCCTTACAAGCAAATGACGTACAGTTGGTTGTTTTTAAGTGCTGGACAAAATGCATAGATGAATGGGCTTAAAGGGTGAAATAGGACCAGTCACCACTTAACACTTGAGGAGTGACTTGGAGCAAGTGTAATCCACTCTGAAAGTGTAGGTTGATAGTCTTGTCCAGCTGTCCCCTCTCCTTAAAATATAGCACTTGTTTCTACGCTGCACTCTCTTCAGCCAGGCTGTTGTTTTGACTGCTGTAATACACTGAGAGAGAGAGAACAAAAATGAGAGAGGGTTAAAGAGGGAGCTTGAAAGCGAGAGAGAGAGGGAGAGAGTGTACTACTCACTTCTCATTGGCTACTGAGAGCACGGCGTTGTTTTGCGTAGCGCGGCCCCAGCCAATCAGTTGCCTTAACAATATTTTAGGTTTATGAATGAAATGAATAGTGAGAGAGCAGGACAGGAGTAGTTTGATTCATCACCCACAGCTCATGGTGTGCAGAGTATACCAAAGAGATGGTCGTTCTTGTTTGCTGTGCAGTCTGACGTAGAGGGCCTCTGGATATAATACACACATATTGAGTTGGTTTAGACTTGCTCTATATTAACAAGTGCTATGAGATAACTCTGTTATGATATAGCGCTATATAAATAAAATTTAATTGAATTGAATATCAACACATGATCAACACATGACCATGACGGTACATGTACAGAGCACCTGCAGGCACACCTCCACCTGTCTTTAGTATCTTATACAGAGGTGACGTCAGTCTAAACAGTAGATGTTTCAGTGCAAATTTGTGGCCTGATCAGTTCTGATGGACTGGGATATAGAAGAGCAGCTTCTTCAGTTAAATATTTTTCTTTAGTAAACTGTGTGTACCATTTTATGTATCGTTTTAAATTTTGTTCTGCTCCCAGTCTATCGTGTTAACTGCAACAGCAGTTATTGGCCTTTTTCCAGAAAAAGCTGGGAGAAATACTGCCCTACAGACAAAAAATATCCTGTGACATTGCCTTGTCACATTCTCTCAAATCAAGGTAACAACCCCCTATTGAGACAAATCAAACCTGTTAAAATACGTGTAAATTGCTGTATCATTAACAATATAGGGTTCTGGACAACATCTTGGCCATCTGTGAAGTAGGGAGACTCAGTGGAACTATAGAGTGCCTGAGGTTTCTGCCTGTTAAAAGGCAGTTTTTCCTTGCCACTGTCGCATAGTGCTTGCTCATGGTGGAATTGTTGGGTCTGTAGATATAGAGTTTGGTTGGACTTGCTCTATATTATCAAGTGCTATGAGATAACTTTGTT
>JAVQJF010125311.1:0-32577 GCA_036023855.1 Gadopsis marmoratus | reverse complement strand
TCTGGTTATACAGCTCTGGTCATATACAATATGTCCCAGTCCATTACTATTCTTCCCATTGATGATGTTTACATGGGGATGTGTTTGGCCAAAGCAGGACTGGGTCCTGTTTCCCATATAGGCTTCCGGACTGTTGGACTGTACATCCCCTCAAAGAAAGTAGATCTATATGACCCTTGTTATTATAAAGACCTCTTAGTAGTACACAGATTTCTGCCAGCTAAAATGTTTTTTATGTGGCATAAAATATGTGATCCTACTCTAAAATGTGGTCGTAAGACACAATAGCAAAGTTTCCTTGACTTGGGTTTAAAAACAAAGTTACTGATTTGAGTGTTGGTGTCAACTTTGCAGTGAGTTCACGGTGCTATCTACTGTTATACATATGACTTCTCAAAATCACTGCTTAGGGCTTTTTAAAAAGGCACACAGGACAATGTTTAATATATATATATTTTAATCATTCTGTTGTATTAGAACAATATGGACAATAGAATCATGTTCTTGTTCTAAACCTATGAAAGTGTTAACGCAAAGTGGGAAAAGTGCAGCTTCAAGGATTATTCCAGCAAACAATCGGTTCAAAGAGCCTGGAAAATATAACAGCCTTTATTATAAGGTGTAAGTCAGAAACAAGTCTCCAGTCATGCTACCTGCTCTGAGGCGATACGAGCGCACAGTGGTGCTAACATGCTCACATTGACAATGCTAACAACCGCTTGTTAGCATTATCGAGTTACGCAAGTATAATCTTTACCCTGTTCATATATCAGTGCTTCAGGGATTTCAAGAAACTGAATACAGTTATGTCAAACCTTTACAAAAGCTGCTGCCACAAAATTGCTTTATTTAAACATGGCAAAGGATGTAAATAACACAAAATACAACAACCTCCTCACTGTGGAAAACATGAGATGCAAAATATAGTCCTTCTCGATACATTAAAGAAACAAAAATAAAACAGTCATACATGCTCTGCAGTGCCCAGTGTACCTTACATTTTCTAAATTACAAAGTTATTTAATTGGTTATAATTTTGCATGAGCTGTTGAAATGTTACCACAAAAACAATTTCATAACTTTATGGGTAAGACCTTGAGCAATAACACATTTTATTTTTTTTACTTACCATGTGTTATGAACATTGTAATATATTTGACAAGAAAATCAAATGTACCGCACTAAGATCTTGGACATTAAGTAGCTGTCTAGCAGGATAGACTAACAATAAATGTTGTATTTCGTCTGTACGCAAGCCCTCCATTGGTTTACAAATGTACTCGGAACTGAAGTTACATAGAGGTAACTTCTGCCCTTGGTAAATTTCTTAAATATCTGCAATTTTTTTTTTAAATCATACTGGTTAACAAAAATTAACATCATAAGACTGAGAAAAGGGCATAAAGTCAGTTGAGTGTTTAGGGGGTAGCCTGTAAGAGACCAATGGGTGCCCAGCGCTGTTGAAACTCTATCAGTATGTGACTGCTTACATAATTGGGTGTTGCCCACAGCTGCAAGTGCGACACTTGTGTGAACTGAATTTCAATGGGTAGGCAAATGAAATGGGATCGTTTCACTGTTGCTGCTACGGTTGCTCTCAGGCGTGAGCTCAGCTGTGAGGCACAACAATGCTCCTCGTCAGCCTTTAAGGTTCTCTCTCTCGTCCTGCATGATGGTTTCAATTTGGTTTCCCAGGCTGGAGAAACACGGCCGCTCCTCGAAGTCATACGCCCAGCACTGCCTCATCAACGTGTACACCTGGTGTTGCAATGAGAAAAGCATAATTTTCTGTGAAAGACGGCAAAGAACTGTTGACGTTTGCGTGGTATAGCATGAGAGTTGCAGTGACTAGTTTGGCGAGTTGAAGGTCAAAACAAGAGGTTTACAATATGTGTCATGACTGTAGCTGAGAAGGTTGTCAGCCTCTTCCAGAATTAACAGCAGATGGTGGAATAAAAAGAAATTCATTGCAAAAGAATCACAAAGGAGTTTTTGGAAAGCCTCGTGTGTGTGTGTGGTCTCAATTTCACAGTAACACTTACATTTTCACTGATGTAAGACAGAGGTCTCCAATGGTCTCGGTGATTTACAGTGAAATTATCAATGCATATTTGTTAGAGATGTGAGTGGCAAATAAAATTAATGTAATTCTAATCAAGATGAAAGATTTTCAAAAAGGCTCCTCAGTTTCAATAACTGAACCATATCAAGTGAACATACCTTGGGTGGGCAGTTTGGTGGAGCCGGCAACCTCCAGTTATTCTTTAGAATATTTGCCAGATACATTGAAATGGATGCATCCTGCGCATTGTGTCCAATCTCCTGCATACATAGCTAAAACAGGGACACAAATTAAATAAGTCTTGATCATTTGAAAATATTTAAATATTGTCCATACATATATGTATCCATAGTAAAACTTCTTACCCTTTTTGGGTTAGAGTTCATGTTGCAGTAGGAGAAGAGCTCATGAAGAACAACTCCAAAACTCCAGACATCTGACTTGTGGGAGAATTTGGACTCTGTGATGGACTCTGGAGCGAACCTGCGTTAGATAAGCAGTGTATGGTCAGGTAGACATCCAGGAACGGAACGGAACACAACACAATGGGTACATATGAGAGCAAAACTACGCAAAGTCTACTTTACTTCAGTCTCTGACTTTTATTTTGAATTTATTTAGTCATTTTAACATCTTGGCTTATGTCACAATTTGCAACCGCAGGCTGGCTTTTATGAGAATGATCCGGAAACATTTGCTTCAAAACATGCAGCATGATATTTTTGTCTGTATTTTCAGACTTACTTCAAAAGAATAGTTAAACATTTTGGAAATACACCTTCGCTTTCTGCTGCAGAGTAGAAGATTGATAACACTCATTAAACGTAAGGCTACAGCCAGCAGCCAGTTAGCTTAGATTAGTGCAAAGCCCGGAAACTGGGGGAAACAGCGGTTCATGTATCTGATTTAAGCAAACAGTAGGGGGCGGCAAACTGCAAGAAGTTACAGATTTCTGCTTTGACACTTTGGATTAAAAGAGGTATGAGTTTTCAAACACGAGGAACGCTACCAGAAGATGGGGCTCTCTCCAGGCTGTGTGACTCTGTAGTACTCCCTGTCCAAAGGAATAACCTTGGTCAGCCCAAAATCAGCAATTTTCACCAGCGACTCACTGGCCACAAGGATATTTCTGGCTGCGAGGTCTCGGTGCACATAACGCAGGCTCTGCAGGTACTCCATTCCCTGGGAAAATAAAAACCGCAAAACAGAAGAAAATGAAGTCAACTTTCTCTCCTTGTTTTGTGCAATCAACCTTTGGTTCCATCTTACAGATGGTGACCTGGGGGAAATACCTTCACACTTCCTGTACCTTCAGGATTCCCGTAGGACTATTTTAAGTGTGAATTCAAAAACACCAACAAGTGTATACATGTGTAGGAAAACATTCAAAGTCTCAGTACATAAAGTGGAACCAATAATTAAATGGCCATCCATTTTAAACCTCGCTTATTTTTAAAACATTGTGATGCAGTTTAGCTCATATATCTGACTCTTACCTTACAGATCTGAGAGGCAAAAAGCAGCATCCGCCTGGTGTTGACGTTATGTTGGTTACTCTCCAAGTAGCCAATAAGGCTGCCATAGGGCAGGTACTCCATCACCAGACTCATAGTGAGGCGACCTGCGAACAGGCAAACATTAAATATTAAAATCACTCAGCAGAAGAAAACCTTCCAAATCCAGAACACACTAAAAAAAAAAAATCAGGTTGGTGCGGTGGATGCATAAAAGGTCTGACAGTGTAATATCATGAGTGCACTGTACAAAACATATTGTTACAGCAGCTTTGGCTAATGTGTCTACTTTTATATTAATAAAATGTGACGTCAAAAACAGCCTCTTTACAACCAGAAGACATGGAATGCGTTTATTACCCATGCTGTAGCAGACCCCTCTGTATTTGACGATGTAGTCGCAGTGAAAAACGCTGAGGATGTTGACCTCTTTCTTGAAGTCCTCCAGGGTTGACTGCTTGTTGGGCTGCAGCTTCTTCACAGCGACCAGCTCGCCGGTGTTGTCACCCAGCGGGTCATAACGACAGAGTTCAACACTGCCGAAGTTTCCCTGGAAAGGTTTTCACTAGTCTGTCACACCCGGAAATTAAAAATACACTTCACCATACATGTGTCATTTAGAAGGTAAGAAGGAGGTTTGTTGTGCAATAGTTTTTCATATGATATGGAGTATGTGTAACACAATGTGCTACATTTTGGCATTTGGGCACACAGACCATGACATAGAACAGTATCTTGGACAAGACTCAAGAACATAATATAAGATGATGACCATTCAAGTGCACTGATTGGCCCAAAGGAGTTTGCATTATGTCCATTTTGTCTGTTGAACGGTAAGTGCAGACCTACTTTTCCCAGGGGGCAGACGCAGCGTAGGTGTCTCTCCTCAAACAACGTCTGATCGTGTTGCGCAGGGCCGAGGGATCTCCACACAGGGCTCTGTGTGACGGGCTCAGTGGCGTGTAGTATCACATAGTCTGCCATGAAGCAAGAAAACGTAGGAGTAATGGCTTTTGGTTTTCTGATGTAATTGAATAGCCTGATTCCAAAAAAACACCACCCATTTCAAATGGTGGGCATCTGAACCACTTTGACAATAAACTTGTTGAAATCCTAAACCTGTTTTCCAAAATCTTGTGTATTATTGTGTGATCATTGTGTACATTATTTCACAATGATCCCTTGAGGAATTACGCAGTTACAAATGTCCGAAAACAGAAGAAACAGAAATGGAAATCAGACTGGACAAATACAATATAATAAAGATGAAAACAATAAGTAAATAAAATGAATGAACGTGCCACACATTACTATACATTTACATGGTGTATATCGCCTTGTTATACAGTATTTATTACATTGTATAATGGCAGCAATTTCATAAATGTTCCACTATTTCATACTGTTAATATACTGATACTTTAAAATTTTCATCCGGGTCAATTTATAAATTCTGTATTTTAGTGAACTGAAAAGGTTTTAGACGTGTTTTATACTGGCCATATTCATTATCAGCGGAATAGGGAAACACATCATTACCTGAAGTGATCAGACTGTTGAGCTGACGGATGATACTGCGACAGGAGGGCCTGAAGGCCGCCTGGTAGTCCATACACTGACCGATCAGGTCGGCTAGCTCTGTCCACTGGGAGGGTGGCAGCTGCTGGAAGCTCTCATAAAACTGCTGCTTCTATAGAAAAACACGCCAGCAGCTCACATCATTCACTGTATCAGAGCTTTATTCTAACCTTTGTCATTTGTATTTCATGTTTACAGGAATCTTAGTTTAATTTACGTCTTTTGGTGAGAACTTTTTAGTCACTTTTTAGTAAACTTTAAAAGTGTGATATACCACTGGGCTTATTGTGTTAATTTTGATGTTGAAACACGGTGTCCATCCATGCAGCCATTATCTGTATCTGCTTACTCTGACAACCTGTTGTTACCCTGCCAGATCAGCATTTGGCGCACAGTTTGTTTGACTTGTCAGGAAAGAGGTGGGAGTACCTTGTCCAAGGTCCAGCCTCGGAGTGGAGTGTTCCCATTGTTGAAGATTTCCCAAACAGTGGCACCAAAGCTCCACTTATCACACTCCAGAGTCAGGTTGTCCGGCGCCTCCAGCACCTCGGGGGCTACCCAGGGGATCCTGTCCAGGATCACTAAATCACACACACACGTGAATAATGCTAGGCATCATATTTTAAATGTGTTACGCTTGAGTGATACTGCTTTAATTTTGTTTTGTTACTAAGTCTTATTTTAAATCAACACACTGTATGTGGTTACATGAACCAGAAAGCAACTTAATTTACGCTCCATGGTTATCTATTCATCTGTTCACCTGAGTCTTATCACTTTTATTTACTTTTGTTACTGAATTAATTTAATTTACAGTCACAGTACAACTTAATTCATCGGGTATCTCTCCCTTTATGTCCTGACTGTAGCACGTGTACTATAAATGGACCTGATGGTTTCAGACTTGGTTAAAGGGGGATTGGAAAAACCCCTCTTTGATTTACCATCCTTGCCCAGCATGGCCACACTGATGCCCGGGTCACTCAGCTTGATGAAAGGAGAGCTGCCCTTGGACAGGTCACCTTCTCTGACCAGTAGCAGATTTTTGGCACAGATATTTCCATGAACGATGGTCTTTTCTTCCTGTAAGACAGTCACATGTTAATGTTGAGTCAGTATAGTGTGCCACCTTGGTCAACTTTGACAAAAATGCAAAGTGAGCACAAAATGTCATCCAGGAAAGAAATATGTTTTGTCTTTTTCCACCGGTAAAGGATTTCTGCTGTAGATTGTGTTTTTGTCATTACTTTTGTATGATCTAGTAATGCTCTACAACAGAAAATGTATCTTACCAGAAAGTTTAAGACAGATGCGAGCTGTTTGGATACGTCAAGTTTCCAGCTCACTGACACAGATCTCCCTCTCTTCAAGTAGAGGTCGAGAGCCCCGTACTCGACAAACTCCTGCACCATGATGTCTGTAACACACACCGAGGTTTGTTTCTACAGCTGTACTTCAAACAAAAACACAGAGTCAGAAATGCTCACCCAGGGACAACGGACTGAGTCGAGGTCACGAGAGGATGGTCATTTTGCTCAATATGAAGAGAATGATTTAATGTTTCCATTCATTCGTTCACTGTTCCTTCAATTAATTTTGTTTTCTGTTGTTTTCAGATGTAAATGCATTGTACCTGAGCCACAGTTGATTTCCCCTTATTCCCAAGCAGCAACAGTTGTTCACATTAGCTGCACGATCATCAAACTGTAGCAAACAAAGGATAGTCTGAAAGAACCTGCAGTTTGGTTTGAACTTACTTTTTACTCCATGAACACTGACACCATATACATGGAGGAGGTGTTTGTGTGAAATCTGACTCATCAAGCTGGCAGATTCAAAGAATGACTGAGAGAAGAAAAAGGCAACAAAACAGCATGTGTATAATGTTAAAATGAACGTGTTAGATCTATAAACAATCCACAAAAATTAAAATACATCTCAGCGCATTTTAATCGGAAGAACCTCACCTCCCAGCAGTTTTTATGAACGACATCGAGCTCTTTCAGGAAAACCTTGGTCACGTGTTTCTCCCCATCACGAATGTCTGTTTTGTAGCCTTTGTAAATTCGAGTGAAGGATCCGTGTCCGAGGCATTCATCCTTATAGTTAAAATACATACAGAAACTACATGTAAGTTTCCTCCATCATAAATAACATTCTGCCTTTTAAGTACCTTTCATATTAGTTTAAATACAGTCAACAGTGATAATATTGTAGTAGAAGAACTGGAAAAGGGAGTAGAAAAAATAAAGGTGATACCAAACGATGAAAGAAGACTAGTATTGATATTAATTTTGGTGGTGCTACAGTAACAAGCCTGGTACAGTTGGAGTGATGTCTACACACTTACCCACTTCAGGTCTACATATTTGATCATGTGGAACTGGATATGACTGAATTTGCTCCTTTCAGGTGTTGGGGACCCTTGAGCTTCTACAGAGCTGCTGTTGCGTATGATGATCAGATTTGTGAGCTCTGTATAAACAGCAGAAAGCATGTTGCAAATATATATCTCAGTTCAAGCAAGACACTGAGGTGTTAAACTGATACATGACTATTAGTTAATGACAGTGGGAGTATCCTAGTAACCCTTTGTTTGTATTCTGAATGTCTGATGCTACTCTTTATAATCATTTTAGTTTAACTATAACTATAAAGTCTACATGTTGAACAAACAGAGTTATACTAACTACCACATAACGTGAAATGAAGATGCACAACCTGGATACAATGTTTACAAGCCAATTGCAACAGTATGCTAGTTTCTTTTGAAAAAACACAGCTAGCATCTACTTGGGGGTCTCAATAATTGGATACGGCACGTGACTATAACCAGGATACAATGTCGACATGCACAAATGGATACCCAAAAATATCTCATCTGGGACACTAGTTTGGATGTAAACTTACTTAAAGTTCTCTTAATATGGATAGGTTTTGATTTTGATTCAGCACACAAGACTTTCAGTCATCCTGCCTGTTTAAATATAGAAATTGCCAGAGCGTGTGATGTATTGTGACAATGGGTACAAAAGAGAGGCAGTACATACAAATACGTATAACAATGGCATAGAACATCATCAGACAGTATTAAGTGCAGGTGAGATGAGTTTTTAGTTCTGTACATAGATGAGAATTTGGGAAACACACCTTTGGGTCTGGGTGGACAGCAGCGGGCCAACATCACAGGTACTTCAGCTAGTAACAGCTTGTTGCTTTGGTAATAGCTAGTGAGCTCTGTCAAGCTGGAAAATGATTTCTGGACACCAGGAAGACTGTATTGCTCATTCTCAATAATGAGACAGTCTTTGTAGTCAAGTCCAAGTGGAGTCTGCATAAATATAAATGTTACATCAAATTATCTCAACACTGAGTAAGCTTCTGGAACAACATTCTTGAGTAGACTTCAGAAAATAGATCCCACACACAAAAATGGGTGCAAAAATGTGAGTAACATGGAAATGACATCTAGTAACATCTGAACACATTTGATGCTTCTCTGTCAAATTCTGACAAAAACAACGTTAAGAAACTAGTGCATCATCTGCAAAGAGATACACTTTCATGATTGCAACAGACTGAGAGCTGTGATTTCCTTGCAATCACAAACTTTTAAAGTTGATATCTTATTGCAAATCTGCTAAGTTTGTCACATACTGAATATGTAACGGGCATCGGAATCTCATTTTTGTCATCAGGTCCATGAAGTACATAAAAACGTGCACAGACATAACTAGTAAATTATGGTTTTTCTTCAAAGGGAACTTTTACCTGAACACAAACAGTGAGGAAGAAGTTGTCATAATTCTTGGGACTCTGCCGGAGAAGGAACGTACCACCTTTACATCCTGACTTTTTTAGCTTGTTGACTGCAAACTCTGATCTGATCAAACAAGATATGAAAGAAATATCTAAAACAGGTGCATGTGAGTGGTGGTACTGGAATCCGTAATTATCAAAATGACTCACATGATTGGGCCGTGACAGTGGTTTTTGATCCCTTCCAGAAGACTTGGAGGAGCGATGTCTTGACAGAAGTAGTGGCTAGAGTCTGTGGTCAGTCTGAAGTAGCCATCAACAAGTGACACAAATGAAAGTGCTTCCTTGAGACTCTGGAACTTGGCTTCCTGTAGTGCAAATCAAGGACAAATAAACATGCATCGTTTAAGATGAGATTAACCTTTATTCGTCCCTCGGTGGGGAAATTGCGGAGTTACAGCAGCAAGAGTGTGGAGTATTGCATCAAAACAGTGCAATCTGAAAATAAATTAACATTATCATTATAATGATATGATTATCATTTAACAGAAAATAATGATTGGGGAAGTGTTGAATGTAAAATGTGTCCCTTACCAAGCATCTGTCATCTTTGCGGGTTATTGTCACCATCCTGCTGTCCTGGGGAACCTGCTCATGGCATACCCTCTTTATGCTGATGTCGATGATTTCTTTAAAATCACAGAAGGTGTGCCACTCCAAAAAAAGAAGAAGAGAGGCTGATTATTTAACATGTCTTAACTCTGTGATGTTGCAGCCCTATACTACCAGCAGGTCTTTAAGATCCTCTGATCAGGGTTTGTTGGTTGTTCCCCACTCTAGGCTTAAATCTAATGGGGCCTGCACTTTTGAGATTGTGGCTCCTAAACTTTGGAACGCTCTCCCTTTGGACTAAGATCGGTGGTCACTGCCAACACTTTTACAAAGCAGCTCATGACTCATTTGTTTAGACTTAGCACAAGACATAAGACAATATACATTATATTGTAGTATGAACTAGCTGACTCTACCGGATTCCTTAGTGAAGGATGGTGGAATGACAGACCAACCACTATGTCTCCTTCCCACCCACATTTACTGTAAGTTGAACTTGCTCTTACCATCAGGATACCATCGTCCCATAGCGTACCATCAGGATGACTTCCATTGGTTTGAATTCCAGTTTCCCCAGTGACCCGTATGAGAGAGAAAGTTGACTTTGAATGAGAGGAAGAAGGATTCACTTGGAAGGTTTCGCTTCCCAAAGAAGGCTCAATGGCAGACAGTTCAATCAGGTACTTCAGCTTCAAGCTGCATTCATCCACTGAGCAGTTGCCAAGCTTCTTTAAGAAACGCTTAAGGGTGTTTCTGATTCGATAACGATCCAGGCGGTTTCGTTTCTGAATGTCTTGGCGATGTGACTTAGGAAGGCATGATTTGTAGCTGAAAGAGAAAGAGTATACATTTGTTGTAATGACTGCAAACTACAGCAAATATAACATCACTTTTAAAGAAATGTAAGAAAGTCATTCTATTTCTGATAGAGAAAAACAGACTTCTCGGCATTTTAAGACTTGAACTGGTCAGGTAAAATTAAACATCTACATGTAAATACCTGACAGTCTTGCAGAGCTCTCTTACACTCTGATGGCGCTCTTTGGCCAGTCTCCACAAGTCCAGCACTGCAAGGCCGAGGCATTCCTCTTGGGCACTCAAAGGTGGGGAAACTCCTGCCTCACTAGCAATAAAGTCGTTTCGCAACTATGCACCAAAAGACATAAGTGATGGACGTAGTCTTTAATATATGGGCAATGCATACAACTATTTCTGGCATTTGACACTTCAAAATAAGTGACACTTGTAGCATTTTTAAGCACCATATAAATGTTGAGATATCAGGATAAGTACTAGAAAGCAATGAGAATGTTTACTGAGAAGGATAACTACGTGGTCAGACCTTTTTGTACTTTCTCCCTTAAACTGATCATTCTTTGTTTTGTATAGCTATAGATGTTTTGCACATTTTGCCACTGTTAATGTGATGAAGATTTATCAGAACACCTTATGGATAAATGTCAATGAACTGCAGAATTACACAATACTATAAGAATATTGGTGGTATACATCCAAAAATTTCACAAATACAGATATAAATAAAGTTGTAAATTAAAATAACATACCATGAAATTATGAATCTCAGTGTGTAAATACAGGACATGTTTTTAAATATTTTATACTTCACCTGAGCAAAGAGATAATCAATGACATTGCAGTCAAGCACTGGACTGATTCTGTCTCTGGTCAGACTGTAGCGGTACGATGTTCTTTGTCCCTGTCCAAACCAGTTTCCAAAGTAAAACCTGCATACCAACAAACCACTAAGTTAACTTTACATGCTTTGTGTGAGTGTACATCTGCACGTACGTTTGAACATGATAATTTGGTGACAACATTCTTCGTTATATGGTCTTCAAAACAACCCTCAGATATTCCTCTGTGACTTCAGCTTGTACTAAAGCTGGTGTTATCTCTGAACAGTAGTGCTGTGACTGCAAGTGTTAAGTGAAAGAAGCCTGTAAAATATGTGAATTTGATGTGAACCTTCTGTAGGATAACAGGCAGGCAGAGGTGCACTTCCTATAGCCAGTTGCTACAGGCACTCCTGACCTCTGACAAACACTATAAAAAGACTAATAATTTTTTAAAATTAAGATTAAGATTGCCAAGGGTGCCAAATGTGCTTTTTCCAGCTCTGATGACAGAAAAAGATTGTTTTTGTTGCGAGCTAACTCTATATTCTCTCACATGTTTTCTTGGGCCAAATATTTGCCAAACTGATTTTACAAGGATGACAATCAATCTCTTTTTGATTAAAAGGATCCTAAAAAACATTTTGCCCTTTCTCTTTATCTAGTTACAAGCCCTTCCATAAAATATTTATGGCATAACATAACATAACATAGTGTACATACACTAGTGTATAATGTACACTACTTTCTGTGTTAAATTAGTGAATGTACACTGCTCAAAAGTAGTTTTCACCTACCTGACTCTGAAGTGGACATTTAAGTTTTCTTCAGTGTTGAACATGTGCGATGGGGGATACCAAAATGACAGATCGGAAGATGCCAAACCAAAAAGACTTAGGTACACTGGTAAGATTCCTGGAGAAAGAGGTCACATATGATCATAGCATGACTTCCCGAGCCTTTTGCACACTTGTAAGAATAAATGTACAAATTTGCAAGTGAAATGCTAAATATTTGAGCATAACATACCTAAAATGGTACCGTTTATTTTACACTCAATCTTTGGTATTGGCTATGACAAGCCTTCAGTCAGACTCATGAGTTGAGAGTGAAAGCTTACCACATTTCTTGCCTGCCTGGATGCAGACATTTTCAGCAGAGATTTGGCCAGATGAAATGTGCATTGCTGTTGCCTCCTTCGTGACTGAGAAGAAGTAGAGGTGTACTTGTAAACTGGCAACAGTGCTAGAACTGGACCTCTGGCTGCCTCCCCGGTCTCTCATCACCAGAGGGGCCGACTCCTCCTCATTGAGATCCATGGGTGCTTCTGAGAACCAAATCGACAGAGTTGTGATTATTTTTAGATACCTAAAACAAGAAACTGAGATATATAGATATATATTTTTTTTTATTTTCACAGTAGTGCAATGGCGCATAGTGCATAGGGTGCTGGAATAAGTATGAGTGTAAATATTATTACTATAACAGGTTGCTATATATACATGAGGTACAGCATGAACAGTGTGCATAGATTGTGATTGACTGATGATATTTACATATATAAAACTGTGTATGTAACCAATGGGGAAGATAATTTACAGATGTACTAGAAGTTTGCCACAAGGATAATCACACAGGGATTGACCTGACTTTATGTTACTGATAACTGATGGTAACTGTTGTTAACTATTCATCAGAGTGATGGCCTGTGGGTAAAAACTGCTCTTGTGTCTGGTTGTTTTGGTGTACAGAGTTCTGTCGACCAGAGGGGAGAAGTTGGAACAGATTGTGTCCAGGGTGTGATGGGTCTGCAGTGATGGTTCCAGCCCGATTCACCCACTCAGAGCCTGATTCTGCTCGAGGTTTCTTCCTGATAAAAAGGGAGTTTTTCCTTGCCACTGTCGCCTAGCGCCGCTCATGGTGGGATCTGTCGGTCTACACCTGCACTATATGAACAAGTGCTCTGAGATAGTAACTTTGTTATGATATGGCGCTATACAAATTAAACTGAACTGAAATAAGTATAAATAAGTTGCATAAAACGGAAATACTCAAGTGAAGTACAAGCACCTAAAAATTGTATTTAAGTAAATGTACTTGGTTAAATGCCATCACTGCCATTGTGATCCATTTAATCATTATTTACCCACGGCAGGTTTGCTGAGATAAGTGATTCAGAGTAATTATCCCCAACAAAACTTTACAAAATATAAATGCCATGTTGTTTAATTATAGAACTTTGTATAAGCTTGTGTGTTATCACATGTAAGAATTTCCACCATGATGGGCTTAAATGTCACACGTAGATCTGTGGGGATTCCCATTACATCAGACAAAACTGCTCACCATGTTCTGCTTTAGCTAAATTAGAAACACAGTACGTGAAACACATAATACTGTGTAATAATTAATAATAATGCATCCAGCATTCACAACATACTGTATGTTCTTCTACAAAGAAAAATGCCTCATTATTATTATTATTATTATTATTATTCTGCCACTTTCCACATCTTTCATACATTCTGGGTATTATTCAATTTCTCAAATCCCATTCGGACTTAAAATATTCACCTTTCTTTGAAACATTGTTATAATGGGAGTCAGCTAGAATAGCCTTCAAGCCCACTCATCTTCAACATCTTCAAAAATTTTATTTGGACATTTCTTAACATAGCACAACACATTTATACTTACCGATTTTAGAGCTAAACATTACTATCAATATTACCTTTACATTTGCAGGGCAGGAGTCCTCATTTCGATCATTTGTTCTCATAAACCAGGACTTAATTCTGTGACGTCTGCGTTGTCGCTCGATGTATGTGCTTGTGTGTTATCAGGAAGTTCAATAGGATTTCCTGATTTAGACAAGCATATGTGACACAATCAGCACTTCGGTGTCATTTCTGTCAAACTGTTTTCACCCCACTGACTGAACTGGCACAGTATACGAATGCATGAGGTATTTTGTTAAACTGAAATGTTTAACAAAATACCTCACTTTTCAGAGTAATTCGACTTTAAACGTCAGGGTATATATCGTGCTAAATGCAAATATATACAGTACTGTCCAAACGTTTTAGGCAGGTGTGAAAAAATGCTGTAAACTAAGAATGCTTTCAAAAATGGAAGTGTTAATAGTTTAGTTTCATCAATTAACAAAATGCAGTGAATGAACAGAAGAGAAATCTAAACCTAATCAGTATTTGGTGTGACCACTCTTTGCCTTCAAAACAGCATCAATTCTTCTAGGTACATTTCTTAGTTTACAGCATTTTTTCCACACCTGCCAAAAACATTTGCACAGTATTTTAGTTTTTCTTCTGTTGATTAAATGAAGAGATTACAAAATGCTACACATCAACTTTGAGAAAACATGACATGATGCACACAAGCTATTCATTCATTCATCTTATTCATATTTTTGTCAGACAACTCACATTTGAAATGTTTATTATAGCAGCAGAACATAGTTAGAATTTTAAACATTTTCTCAGACGTCATCACTCCCAACAGATATGTTTACATAGAGATATTGGGGAGTGATTCGAAAATATTTTAAACGCCCCAGCCGGAGCCCGCAGGTGCATACTGATGCAATGTAATGCATGAATTTAAGTAGGAGAGGCATAAGTTATATTTAAACACAAAAGACACCAAGCACAGTCACAATTGAATGGATTGAGGGAAAGTCTTCCTCTAGTGACAGCAAATGCATTTATGCGCAGAAATCGACTCATCTGACATTACAGGAAAAGAGAACCAGCTGACAACTGTGGTTTCCCTGTTCTGCTCTGAGGTTTGTAGCAGTTTCCTGTTATAGCGGGTAGACAACCATCCGGTCTAAACTGCAAATGTTTGGATTACACGTACCTTTAAATATTACGATTGTTAACATTGATGTCCCACATTTAAAACTATTGTTATTTTATCTTATTCCTCTTGATGTTTCTGCTTTTTCTATATTTGTTTATTTTCAAGGTACACATTAAATGATAGTTTAAAAAAAAAAAAAAAAAGTGCAAACAGACCAACTGAAAGACACACAGACATTGCCATCCCTAGAACCATGTAGCAAGTGTGGCTAAGGCTTAGTGGGTATTCAAGAGTTTAAAGCTAGGGTAGGCAAAACCTGCGCAACCTATGCAAAACCTTCTGCCTCACTCTCTGGTGATTCATATCACTTCGCTAAGCCCCTCCCAACGAACGGCAGCAGAAGGAGTCGGTCGCTCTGTGAAACCTCGCGCCTCGTAGGGCTCCTTCTCCACGCCGCTTGAAATACAACATGCTGTTTTAATGTTATTATGGAATTTCTGCCCAATGACGCCAAAAAGATACTGCCTACCCCACCTTTGGGAGGTTAAAAACATAATATAGAAGTTTAACTTTGGTACCATTAGCTTTGAATAAACAATTGCTTATTGCCATTGTCTGTCCATCGGTCTGAAACGTGACTAATGATTTGGGGAAACTCCTTATCTTTCATCTAGCACAACCGAGTATAAAATTAATGAAAACATTTCTGTTAATGCTGCCTTGAGGTTGAGCCTCAGAAACGTCTTTCTGGCACCTCCCACAGGTTAATTAGTCAACAGAACCAACATGAGCTCATGCAGATATTTATTTTTTATTTTTTTGTGGCCAGAAGTGACTTACGTTTTAACAGCGTTTCAGAAGACGTATAATCTATTTGATGGATTGTTGTTTGTAGAAACCGCAAGCCCTTGAGATGTGGGTTGTTGAGGATTTGTTACATCCCTGTTTGTAAAAGCCAACAGTTACATAACAGATCAACGTGTATAAAATCATGGCCTACTGATCAATCAGTTCTCTTGGAAAATGGCATCACCAGTAGAAGAGCCCGCGGAGCTTGGTTGCAGATTGTGAGAGGGGCTCTTTAAATATGAGAGATACAGATTCTCATCGGAGGGATTGACTCATCTGTGTCAGCTGCTTGCATGAAAGGCCAAAGCCATTTTATTCAGAGCTCATCATAAAAGGTTTTAACATATATTAAACACAATTTTGATGAATGCATTTCATTTTTCATATTTTCAAGTTGTCAAAGGTGTCCTTAATTTCCACCTTTTTGACTTGTGACCACTTGAAATTAGGCCATGTCTACTTGTGATGCCACAAAACATGCGCTGTTTTAGTTGGATTGGACTGAGTGTTAGTCTCTTCCTGTTTTATTTTAAAAAGGCTCAGCTTTTGTGCCATTGTGTGTACTTTACTTCGGGCATTTGTTCATATTTTTTCCTACCAGTTTGATTGTTCCCACCTGTGTCTTAGCTCCTGAGCTCCTCTGCCAATTAATCCTCAGGTGTATTTACGCTAGTCCCTCCCATGGGCTTTGTCAGTTTGTCTCACAACGCTTGCAATCTAGCATTCTTTGTATTGTCCTCCTGTTGCAGGACCTTCTGGCTGTTTGGATCATGTCGACAGTCTGTCTGACTTCTGGATCTGTTTTTTGCCCTGGTCTGTACCTGCTGTATGGTTAGTGTCCTCTCACTCTACTTAGTAAAGTGTTGACCGTCGCCAGCGTCTGTGGCTCCTGCGTGTTTCCTGCTACTGGGTCCCCGTTACTGGGTCCTTACAGATTTTAGATGCACACTATTACTGCTAATGTGTCATGTTGGTTGCGTTGACAAACTGTGAGTGTGTAATATTATGTTGGGTGAATGTTCATTAAAGCTGAAACAATTAGTCAACAGAAAATTAATTCTGATCAATTGTTTTAAAGCCATTGCTTAAGCAAAAATATCAAGAAATATCCATCTTCTCAATTCAGTTGCTGTACGCTGCTGGTCATACTGGAATGGGAGATACGGTGCAAATTATTGTAATGTACAATAGTAATAATACAACACATCTCAAATATAAGAAACCCACTGTTAGGTCGTATATAACACAAATAGTCCTGTTAACTAGTCGCTACAAACACAATGTGGTGGGCACCATATTCAAGTGACTACCTAACTGAGCTAAGCGAGCAGCTGTCAAAATAATATGCATTTGTTAAAAACCCATTACAACAGCACAGGTCGTTCAACAAACGCAATGTACGTGCACCAAGTCAGTCGTGACGTTGTTGCCGTCACTGAGATGGAAGCTATGTGCAAAGAAACATACCTGCTGTGTTGAGTTCCCCTGGTCTCCCTCAGCTGCGGCTGCCGCCAAGCTGTCACTCCGATCGCGACTGGCCAATTAGAAACACGCCTTGCGTCTTTACAGCGTAGGTCCCGCCCACGGAATTCAGCTGGGCAGCAAACTGAACGTTTTGATTGGCATCAATACACGTGTTCATCAGCCGTTTATTGCGTTTGCACTAAGCCCTTTTTTCGGATGGCCATGTCCATCATTTTGCTCTCAAACCCTTATTTATTTATTTATTTTTTTTTTTGATTGCAGTGTGGAAGGATTTGCTCTTCTGTTTGATTAAAAAAAAAAAAAAGGCACAAATGTACCTCCATACCCTCCCACCACGCACACCTGAGTGGGGTTTTATTTTTTTATTTTTTTGCGTGCGCACGCCTCACGCACGCGCGCACGCAATATTACAAGAAGGTGTATGGGGGCGAGACAGCTGCTCACTGGGACTGGATGAGGCTGTCAAGCTCCTTTCACTGAGTGGAGCCAACTGAACCTTATGGAGCACCAGTGGTGAGTCTTCTGAAATATTAATTCAACTTTTTCCATTAGAAAAGAAAATGTGTGCAGATTTGCCATCTGGTAGCTGTCAAGAGTGCGGAGGCTTTAAGGGAAACATCATTTTGTCTGACACATTTGTCTCTGCTTATTTTCTGTGAGGCTAAAAAAAAACCTTGATTTTAATATTAATCCTGATCAACACTGGATCAGACACATGTATAGGCTACTCACAAGCATGTAGGTAGGCCTGCCGCCTGAAACGCTTTTCTTTTTCTCAAATTAAATTCAACCTTTTTTTTTATTTACACTTTTTTCAATTGAAAGAAAAACTAAATAAATCACCAAAGCTAAAGGGGGGCAAATGGATAAGGGAAAAATATTTATAAATATGTCAAATTAACATAGTGATGTCCACTTAAACTACTACTCAGAGTCAAATAATATTGTAAATTATTCCTGGAACTATACCTCAAAAATCTTGCCAGACCAGTCATAACTAGACATACAACATTTGCCATATGAGAATACAGAAAGATTGTCGGCTTGGTAATCATAGCTTATGGCATGTCAAGGATTAGATAAGTAAAACTTGTTCCAGGGAAAGATAATTAACGCTGGGGAATGATTGGTTTAAGAAAAAGCATTGATTGCATTTAATTGATTGCATTGCTTCCTTTTGATCGTTGGTAGAAGATACAAACACTGCAGTGTCAGTCAGATACTTTGTACGTCCATCCATTCAATCCAAACTCCTGAAATCTTTTTCAGTCATATGAGAATGTTGAGCTACTTTCGTGTTACAGTTCTGAACATAATCGCAATGTTACTGAGAAAACGGCAAATCTTAAAGATTTGCGTTATGACGGTGAGTAACAGATGATGTGGAGGATGATGCAAGACACATTCCTCCCACCGGTTTCATGCTATTTCAATTAATCGACATTTGGTGGCAGAATCAGACAGAATAATGTAGCAATGCACCAAGAAAGGAAGTGAAGAAGAAGACTGCAAGCTAGCAAACATGGCTGTAAACAATGCACAATCAGAACCATTCTGTACAAAGGAAATGCATTCGACATGTTTAATAGACTTCAAAGATGCACACAATGTTTTCCAGTGAGAGAAACTGAATGTAAATATAACCTTTCTGTTTCCAAAAAAACTTGATAAATGGACTTTATCAGGAAGCGAGGATCAAACCGCCAAGCATGTGGAGTTATTGGATGACCTGCATTAAGGAATAAATGTTTTTTTTACACTTCAAAGTAGGAAAGTCACCAGAAGAATTTGAAATGGCTGCATCCAGTCATACTACCTATTGTCGCAAGTTATCACATTTTGAGATTTAGAAATCCCACAACTATCATCAAGAATAGATATACACATATGCCTTGTGTTTCCTTTTTGTCGTTGTATGGTCATCAACTGACTCTAATTCACTCTGACAGATCCACCAAACATCTGGATCCACTGCACTACAAGGACGAGGGCATCAAAGTAAAATAATGGAAGGGCAGTCTGCCAGTGAACCATCCAGATCCGACTTCGTCCTGGCTGACTACGCAGTCTTTGCTGCCATGTTGTTGGTCTCTATGGCCATCGGACTCTTCCAGGCCCTGAAGAAGAGTCCAGGGGGCGCCAGTGCTGACGACTTCTTCACTGGGGGTCGGAGCATGCCAGCAGTGCCTGTCGGGCTGTCGCTCTGTGCCAGTTTTATGTCAGCAGTCCAGGTTCTGGGTGTCCCCTCTGAGGTTTCTCGCTATGGCTTAAAATTCCTCTACATGTGCCTCGGACAAAGCATCAACTCCCTGCTGACAGCTTATCTCTTCCTGCCCGTTTTCTTTCGACTGGGCATCACCAGCACCAATCAGGTCATAATGAGCTTCCAGTTATTACCTCACTTAAATATGCATTTCAGTTTCATGTATCCTGTTTTCAAAGATCAGTTTGTGTTGCTTAGAAATGTATTTTAGAAGACTGATCAAAAATAACAAGAACATTTTTATTAGTTTTTTACGGTGGTGGTTATAGATTTTTGACCCAAAAATTTGACTTGTCAGCAGGATTGTATAAAATGGAGGGGTTTACTCTGAGGATTTAAACAAACTAAACATGAAGTACTTATGCATTAAAATACCTAAAGGAAGAGTAACTATTTTGTAAGCAATCATAGTGTGGAATTAGTCAGGATTTCTCTGACACAATGTTGACATTCACCTGTGAGAAGGCTGAGGGCTGTGTGCCGAGCTACAGTTCCGTGTTATAACTCCAGACGTCTGCCTGTCGCAGTATCTTAAGATGAGATTTGGCAGAGGGATGCAGCTGCTGGGGAGTATCCAGTTTCTTTTGGCTACGGTAAGACAGACATCACTGTGCTCTCTGTGACTGGGTGTTGTTCAGGACAAAGTTGTATTCAGTGCTCTTAAAGAGGATATCCCATTTTCACAACTTTTTCACTTGCATATGTTTGCTTTGACTCAGACTCAGTCTGCCAAGTGAATTTTAGAACCAGACGGGTGCTTTTCAGAAACCTGACCTCTAATACTTCCTGGCGCTTGTGTCTGTGTTTGCTGATGTCCTTGTTTCCTCTTTCTCAGCTGCTTTACACTGGGATTGTCATCTATGCACCTGCCTTGATTCTCAACCAAGGTAGGAGAGATCACCTGGCGTTCCTCGGTCTGTATGCGTTAATGGGATTTTTTTCATTCATGCAGAATTTTGATTATTTCCCACAATACCGTTGATATTTGGTCCATCACTCGCAAATAATGCATGCCTTTCTCCATTCATTCGGAACTTTATCACTGCGTTTAAGTGTACATGTATTCAGAGATGTCTTGCAGTTTTTACACCCATCACCAAGACCTGGCAAGGTAACATTAGCTGGACCCAGGGGGGAGAAAAACCTGCATATCATCTTTGTTTTTATAACCGATAACAGATCCTTTGTTTATTCTTGGATAAGTATCAGGAAACGGCAGAAATGCCAAAGCTATGCAACACTCATTGTGACTATATTGTATGCAGGATGCAACAGCAAATTCCAGATTGTTGAATGACAAAAAAAATTTTGAAATATGTGGTCAAACCCATTCATTGTGTTGGTGAATGATGTTCAAACACGGTTAATGACTGGTCATTTTCTATTGTTTAAGGGATATTCCATATTAACACATTAACACTGTTTTCTTTGTTTATTTCAGCCACTGGACTCAACATGTGGATGTCTCTGTGTTCTACTGGGACCATTTGCACCCTGTACACCACACTGGTAAGGAAGTTGGGTTCTTTTTTCTCCCATCTCATAAAACCTGCATAACACGTAGCGTAGGTGCTCTCAGACGGGACTCAAATGTGCATTCAGAAATACATATTTATGGTCTGCAGCACATCTGGCAGGAGTCCCATCCTTTTAAAATAGGCTACATATTTGTAAGTGATTACCTACATGTACCGTGCCGTGGTTTTGGGATTGTTTCCTAGAGTTGGGTGTAACGCCCGTATGTTTCATCTGAAGAGCTTGTTGCATGGTTGAAAAGTGTCTGAAGCTGCCTTCTGCCACACCTGCATCTGTTTGGAATTTTCCAAAACAATATATGAAGCGTGCCTGATTTGACAGGTGTACAGAGTTTAAACAGCAGGCAGTGTTTTAATGTCTCTCTCATATACATGTTGCCCTTGTTTTTGTTTGTTTTTGTAAAAGTCTGACGTGGTGAGTTTTCCTCTCTGTCTCTTCCATCATCTGTCTGTAACAGGGTGGCATGAAAGCTGTGATCTGGACTGATGTGTTCCAGATTTGCGTCATGTTGTCGGGTTTTGTGGCCATTGTTATCCACGGCACAATTCTGGTTGGTGGACCTGCGCTGGTACTGGAGATTGCTAATAATGGATCACGCATTAATTTTAATGAGTAAACGCACAATTTTTTTTATTCTTCCATTTCAACACATAAATATGTGGACACATTAGTGTGTGTGCACAGTAAGACGCTCACTCCGTTGCATCTTATCATAGTCCTACTGCAGTTCCTTCGCAGTAATATCAACTACAGTTTGATGACGATTTTAAGATCATTTCAGGCTGATGGTGGCTGAAAAAATTACTACTCGTTACGACTGGTGTTGTTCACTTACTCTTTAAAGTTATTCCATCCGGGCAAAAATAAACTCTGCATAAAGTTGAGCACAAGTTTATTCTTGACCTAGGAAACCAGAAAATTGACAAAAGCAATCCACTTACAAGATTTTTCTTGAGCTTTCAACCACATCTCAGTCTTTCTCGGTGGATGGACTTTTCCTAAGAATGGAACTTGTTATCAGGTGGTTGTAGATGGGGAGAAATTGTAACTCCTGGCTCTGCTCTAACATGGTGTATGCCTCTATGAGGTGCTGTCAAAAGCTCTGGAAAACTCTAGAAGGTGGACCTGGAGTTCTCAAACTATACATACAGTTTGTCTCATTTTTTCCAATAACATCACCCCATTTAAATGCACTGAATGTCACATAAAAATATAAACAATGAGATTTCAGTAGCACTGGTTCTGGAATAGGTTTCCAAAATAGGCATGTAAACTCCAGGTCTTATAAAGAGGCTGTGAAAAGTTGAGTGTCACTGACAATGTTCTCCATCAGTTTTGGTCTTGACCCTCGGAATCGCTATACCTTCTGGAGCCTGTCTGTCGGGGGTGCATTGGTTTGGCTGTCCATGTACGGAGTAAACCAGGCTCAAGTCCAGCGCTATATCTCCTGCAGAACAGAAAAAGATGCCCAGTGGTGAGTGGAGACCTGTTAGTCATTCATATAAAGTCCTACTGTCAGGTAGCTAAGAACAGCAATTTAAAAGTTTTCATGAATTGACTTTAGGTTGAGTTTATAGACCAAATGTATCATCTGTGAAGTCGCCTACAGTAGGGTTCGTCACCTGGTGGCCCGTGCCCGCCAAAGCATCCCATCCAGCCTGCAGAATATTAATGAATTCAGAAAATGTGAGGAGAGAGAAAAAAAGGTATTTAGGATATCTAGCATTATTTTTTCTTCCTTTTGAAGCAATCCCAGAAATAGTTGAGAAGGTATGCAACTCTTTGGAGTTGAACTCTCCTCCCACTAAGCTAACAGAATTAGACTGACAGCTGCTTCAGGGGAAGACTCATCTGATGTCATGGTACTGACATATTCGAACATATTCATGATACAGATAAAATCATAATGGGACACTTGAAGCTGCAGTGTGAACATAATTTTTGTTTAGTTCTGGTCTGGCAGGTAGTACAGAACTACATACAATCTAGACGACACCAACATTCCTTACAATAACAATAAGATACTTGTTTTTTTCCTTACCAGTGTGTTTGTATAGAAGGTGCAATGTTTAACAGCCAGTTATTAAGAGCAGAGTTTTTACACCTGTATTTACATATCAGCATGTTCTGTGTTTTAGGTTGACATTATTGTTCTGTATTTTCTGACTGAAGAGACAAACCAATTGCTAAATTGTTAAAACATTCATATAACAGGCCTTCAGGTATAGATAGATAGATAGATAACCTTTTATTGATCCCTGGGGGGAAATTCACACATTACAGCAGCTCAACAGCATACAATATATGTATATGTATGTATGTATGTATGTATGTATATATATACAAAACACTGTTTCACCAAGTCACTTGAACTTGCAGGTTTTATGATTACAGAACCATGATGAGGCAAAGTTGTAATTTTCCACATGTTTGCTTTTGATTGCAGGGCGTTGTTTGTGAACCAAGTGGGTCTGTGTCTCATTGTGAGCAGTGCAGGAACCTGCGGCATCGTCATGTTTGCTTATTACATCAACTGTGATCCTCTGAAGTCTGGGAAGATTTCTGCCCCTGATCTGGTACTCAAGACACTAATATTCATATTGATCCATGACTAGTGCATGATTCTGTGTAGGGTTCAAATAATACTGTGTTTTTAAAGCTGTTGCCATTACTGGTACTATGTAGTGCGAGTACAGATATTCATGTTTTTACTGGACTTCACTCTATGTTGAATGTAATGTTTTCATGCCTCGATTTCTATTGTAAATCTCAGTGTTGTTTAATTCACTGTGTTGCATTTTTCCAACAATTAATTTATTTTATTTAATGAACAACTGGAAATAATGTATTATTCTAACACAGATATTTATTTTTCCACTATTCCCCTTTCTTCTGATGAAGTATATGGCATACTTCGTGTTGGACATATTCAAAACCTACCCTGGCTTTCCAGGTCTTTTCCTTGCCTGTGCATACAGCGGGACTCTGAGGTATTTCAAGCTTGGCTTCTATAAACATAACTAAACCTATGACAGGTTTCCCCTTAACATTACAGGGAGTACTACTAGTACTACTAGGTAAGTTCAATTTATTTAAGTTCTGTACTCTGTACTATGTTGAGGTACTTGTATTTATTTGGTACAATGCCCCTTTTAAACCTATCAGATGGTTTTATTTGAATTACTGGTCAAAGTTCAAAAATGGGAAAATTATCCAATATTTCACATAAAAGCAAAGATTAGAATCAAGTCCAAAATAAATGTATATAAAGAATATAGATTTTCTTCTTTCCTGCCCCATTAATCATCTCAGATTTATCCTGTGACCCTTTGGAGGGGCCCAACCTCTAGGTTGGGAAACACAGGACAAAACTACCCGACTGTACATTACCTAGCTCCACCTTGAGCTCTTACAACAGGAAAATGTTACTTATGCAATGATACAACAATCTAATAATGACATATACAATACTATAACTGTCATGACTGGTGTGAGCAGAACAATAGGAATAGGACCCAAGTGCAGACAATGGTAGCAGAGCTGGTGCAGATCAATGATTAATTCACAAAAATAAGGTTCAAGGCTTACAGGATCCTGAGGCAGGCAGATACAGGTAACAGGCTTGAGCGCAATGACATGAAACAACGGAGCACATTGACAAACCGGCAGAGCAACAATGTATCTGGGCCCGTATGTATATGAGGTTCATGGGGAGATGGTTGGGGTAAAGGCAGGGGAGGGGAATGAGATGAATGCAAGGCAGACGAGAGTGGCAGGATCTGGGTTGACAGGGGAAAGACTGAGGGCACCTGGTGGACGGTACGCAGGATGACAGGTCTGTGGAGTTGGAGGAAGGAACGTGGCCTGACAGAAGTGAGCAGGGCCTGGAGACTGGGACAGTGACGATAAGACTTACAGGGGACATTTATTCTACAGAATGAGCACATTTTCTTTTGATAGCTTAAGTTAAATTTTCTGCCAATACTTGTGTACTTTTTCTTGAGCAGTATATTAGATGCATTGGCACTTTTACTGTAAGTAAACAATATGAGTACCACTGCAGAGAAATAATGTGAAGGATTTGGAATCTTCGAATTTTGCCAGCCTCTAGTGGTAGTACGAAAAAATGCTGTGGCAAACACCTATGCACCCCGTAGTATTTGCTACTGGATCACAATTTAAATGCATATGATAAATATGTTTTCTTTAGAACTTTTAAAGTAATACTTGGTGTAGTTTCAAGAGGGTAACAAACCTTTCTTATTGGCTGTGATTGTCACAGAATTAATTGAGCAAAGACAGACTATGGATAGTGTGTAAACATGGCAAATGAGCTGGTGATGTGGGATAACTGGTGACCCTAATTCTTTGTCACAGCACGGCCTCCACAAGCATCAATGCGATGGCTGCAGTGACGATGGAGGATCTGCTGCGACCTCATCTGCGCCACATGACCCAGAAGAAGTTGATCCTCGTTTCCAAAGGGCTGTGTAGGGAGATTCTCACCAAAATTTAAACCCACTTCATTTAGATGTTTTTACTCTTATATGTTTTCTTAAAGCCAATTTGTCTTAAAACCAAAAGACAACCATGATATAAGGAAAACAACTGCCAGTTGATTTATATTGGCACCAACTGTTTGGAGTACAAATCCAAAATTTCATCATGTTTCATATTTCACATTAGTAGGTGATACTGATTCCTGTTATATTTCATAACCAAGTTGAATGCAAAGGATAATATTTTTCAGTTAATTTTTTCAGTATTTATTCTTTTCTTTTTTTCCTCTCTAAGCGCTGATGTACGGAGTTAGTTGTATCACTGTAGCTGCTCTCGCCTCCCTGCTGGATTGGGGAGTTCTTCAGGTATGATACCTAAATATTACTATATTGCATGATAATATATATCGTGCAATTGTAGCTTTTAAAAGGGCATAAAATGGAGCACAATGTGCAACCTTGAAGCTGCAACCTCCAAGTAGTTTATGATCAAATATTCACCAAATATAATCAAATGTTTAATAGTTTTTTGTTATAGTTCAGACTGAACTACAGCGTGAGACTTACTTTGTATTCTGCAGTGAAGTCTGTGGTGTGTTTGGTTGCTTTTCCAGAGTTGCCTTTGTCTTCTCTATTCAGGGATCGTTCACCATCATGGGTGTGGTCAGTGGTCCATTATTGGGCGTATTCATTTTGGGGATGTTTTTTCCAGCAACAAACAAGATGGTGAGTGGCTTGATTTATCCTGTGGTGTACACTGTAGTTTTTGTGTTGGTTCTCTTACCCATAACCCATAAGAATTGTTATAGATGTTATGCAATCGACATGGCTTGAATCGTTTAAAGTTAAAGCCGGTAGCCGGGGGTACGGTCTGTTTGAACAAAAGACCTTTAGCAGGATGTCTCAAAAGTTGAGTAAAGTTTGTTTTCTCTCTCATGATATATCACAAGATTTGTAGAGAGGATATTATGGGGGAAACAAAAAATGATTGACTTTTTGTGATTTGATTAGTCGTATATTTTTAGTAGTCTCTCTTCTACCATTTTTCCCAGTCCACTTGCTTATAATAGTGATGTAGCTACAATATTCTGTGTAAAAACACAAACTACAAAAAGCAAATGGCTACCGACATTGATTTTGTTGCCCGTAGTAAAGTCACAAATATTATAAGCACTCTAGGATTCTTTACCACTGAACAGAGGAAGATGTAGACATTGGATTCCGTTAAATGCATTCACCTAAAATCCTCTGCTTTGTGCTATTACTGTGCCTCAGCTGTTTTTTATTCTGAGCACTTTGTGTAAGAAGAACAAACAGTGCTTCTATCTATTAAGGAAGGTTCATTCTTTCCATGTTAGTCATAATATCCCATGTTAAATCTGTATTCACTGTTTATCCCTCAAGAATGTCATTGTCCATCATTTGACATAATTAACTTAGCCCCCCCCCCGAAAAAACGCACACACATCTTCTTCCCGGCAGCTTTCATTTCCTCAGACGCTATTTTCAACTTTACATCAGCAGTCTGTAATATCAGCAGCAAGAAAGGAAGTCATTCCTTGCTCTATATTAACAAGTGCTATGAGATAACTCTGTTATGATATAGCGCTATATAAATAAAATTGAATTGAAATTCCATCACTGCTTTCACTGACATTAGGTGTTAGTGATTTATATGATCTTTATTTCGGGTGTTTTATGTTTGTATTTTAATTTTGATAGAAACACAAACTGACCTATCGCAGACACACACGTCAACTGATGTGGCTGCATCCCGTTTGCCTGAAATTGCCCTCCGTCTTCTGTTAAAGGATGTACTTGTTCTTTCAGGGGGCGTTCTCAGGAATATTAGCGGGCTTCTGCGTCTCTCTGTGGCTGGCTCTTGGTTCAAGTCTTTACCCACCCAGTGAGGAGACCATGGGTGTTCTGCCCTTCTACACAGGCAAGTGTGGACCCAGCAACGTCACCCTGACCAGCAGCCCTAAACAGGATCAACACTCCATCTCCACCCTGCTTCACCCCAATAATCAGGGGTCAGTGAGTTCAATAAGACCTGCACTGATAAATAACTGCTTTTCTCCCCAATTGATGTAACTTTATAGACTGATAATGTCGGATAAAATAATTCCGGACATAGAACTAGATGCATAAAACTGACCTTTGTCAAAAACTAGGGGCCTGCTTAACTTCTACTCCATGTCCTACCTCTACTTCGGTGCCATTGCAACTAGTTCGGTCATGCTAGTTGGGCTGACAGTGAGCTATGCAACAGGTAAGAAGATAAAAAGACTAAACACACAAGTGAAAACTGCTGACACACGATGACACATTATTCAGAACTGCTGTTTTAAATTCAAGCCAGTAAACTACACAGTATGTTGGATTCCTTTTATTTTATTTAGACCAACCTACATCAAGTGCAAATCCTGCCACGTAATAAAAGCTTGTAATTGTCCATTTTATTTTGTTGTATCAAAGTGTATGAGAGAGGTGTCATTGAACATTGACATTTTTGTCTGTTGCTGTTTGTGGTGATTAATTGAATTGCGCTGAAAGCTGAAGAAATTCTTGTTTCTCTCTACACACAGGACCAACAGAGAGGCATCATATTGGAGAGGGTTTGTTGTGGTGGGATCTGAAAAAAAAGCAAGCAGATGTCCCAACAGAGCACAGAGTAAGTACTATATCACAAGCTTATGACTTTGGTGGCCCTTGTTTTATGTGTGTAGATGCGCGTAGGAACATAAAGAAGTAGGAGAACTGGATGAAGCAATATCTAAATGAACACAAGAGATTGTTATCCTCTCTCCCAACTAAGTCTCAAACCCCTTTATAGTATTGTTAATAGGTCGTTTTGAAGCAGATTTGTAATGACGCTACATGTATGAATGTCGAATGTGTTGGCTGATGGTGTTTGTTTTAAGACTGGAACAATGTCCAGGATGCTTCCCTGCCTTCTACACAATGCATGCTGGGATACACGTGTGCCTGAATAGCAATAACCAGGTAGAGAAATGAATGAATAGGTCATTATCTTTGATTAATACTTAACAAAACTTTACTTGTACACATTCAGTTCACAAATTCAAATGAGAGATGTCAGAGTCCTACTTGTGATCCCCACTTGGTTTTTTTTTCTTTTCTCAGTTGGAAGCATACGTATGGTATGGATGTAATGCGTAACCCAACTGTAGATGGGTTTAACCATCAGTTTTTGTTTCTTATCGTCTTTGAAACCAAAATCTTGACTTGTTTATGCAGGGAGACGTGGTGGCAGATATGGTATCACAGCTTGTGCCTTTGAGGGACCTGCATAAAGAAGGCGCAAATGAAAAAGAAGAACCAGCAGCTGTTGGGAATAGTAATTCACCACTCGGGGTCGAGATGTTGGACAACTAAAGGTTTTAATTCCAAATGGCACTAGTAACAGTGGCATTTTTCTCTCTAGTAGCAGCAAGCATTTTTAGTGCAATGTTTCTTTTTTATGCCGTCTAATTCAACTCATAATTCCTAAAGTTTACTGGCTACAATTGGGTAAAACAATACACTATCTAAAATCTATTCCTTAAAATGTGATTGAATAATGAATGCCTTTATTATTGTGCCAAGGAATGTATTGTCTCTAATCAAATACCTTCAGATGCTCTTTGAATTAATTTAATGTTGAAAAGTTTCATCAGGACGTTCACTCTGGTATGTCCCGTATCTGTAACAATGCACACCTGCACTTCAACCAGTGTAACTGGATATGTGACCGGCAGAGTCGGGGCTGTGTGTGCTCTTTAACAGTAATTCAACTTTTGTTTCCTGATTCTCCACTCTTGAGTTACTTTATTTACCTTCCACATAAATGAGCAGTAGGCAGCACCATTGTTGTCTATGATATAATCCAACTCACCATATATAGCAGCATTATATATATATATGTGTGTGTGTGTGTGTGGATGCAAAGAAGCAAAGGTATAAATGTACTGTGAAGTTTATTAATGGTACTTTGTGGATATAAAATGTCTCCTTGTGCTCGACTCTGATTTCTTCTGTTCATATACAGTATGTCTGGGGAGCCACTGGTTGGCTCTAATGTCAATGGAGGAATTACATGACACAACGCGGAACCATAACACGATATTCCTCTAATTTGTGAGCAATAAAACACACCTGCGCGATATTCCACAAACCGAACTTGACTCTTCTCTACTTGTGCTACTGTTACGCTACATGTTTTAGCATTTGTCCCATAATTGCTGCTTGTTGCCACGGTTGCAGCTGTACACTCCCCAGAACAACTACCGGTGGCGTTGGCACTTTTGTGTTAATTTTGCCATTCATGGTCTCCATGGTCGCTCCTGCATCATGAACATTCCAGCGTTATATAATGTAACTTTAATGGATCTGAAATGTTGTTTTTCTTGTGAATGTGTCCCTTTACAGATTTTATCTATTTTTTTTGGTTTGTTTTTAACTAAAAGGACCAAACATATGATATGCTGTGTACATTCAACTCAGAAGAGTGAAAACTGTAACTGCAACGAGTCCTATTACTACAAACATGGAGCTTTTCCCACGTGCGTGTGCCTTCATGAATACATTATCAAATTAGTGTCTATGTGGAAATATTTGTTTTATTCCTTTCCTATGTTGTGATGCATCTTTCTGGTGATGAAAAGACACCCTACCTAAAAACGTTTTTCATTGATGCTCAGTTGTGGCCACTCATGCTTAAAACGGGTCGCAGCGAAAGGAACTTTAACTTTTCCTACACATCCAAAATGTCTGGGTCTATAAGAATAATGACCACACTCTTCCTCAAACAGGACAGTCTTTCTTTCCATTTCAAAGCCTTAGAAACTGATTGCATCCTGCCATCGATGAGGGTATTACGCTGTATTAAACCGTAATTTGGTGCAGGACACCTGCCGACGACTGGGTGTCACTTCAAAAGGCTCCGACGCACTCGCACGGCTGCCACACATCCGTTCCGGCCGCCGGATACATGAAACCAACGAGTACAACAGCAACTTCATATATCACACGATGGCCATTTATTGCGTGTTTCTTCATCTTTCACCCATTCTCGCGATACAAAAGTAAGCATAACGTTTCCAGACACCCCCATCTGTCCTAATAAACCGGCGGGCCCAACTAAAGGTCCGTCTCTAACGCTGCGGGGACTGTGCTCCCGAAGCCCTCCGCCGCCTCCGTGTTGCTCCTGCTCCGTGTTCGGCCCGGCGCGTCACCACTCGTCCGCGGCCCTGTTCGAGTCCTCGTCCGCGACCGCACAGTCCAAGCGCTGGACGCCGGGAAGCGCCAGGTCCCGCTCGTTGAGCTTCTCCAGAAACGAGGAGAGCAGTCGCTTGTTTAAATGGTCCGTCAGGGTCCGTTCCTCCTCGACGCGCTCCTTGGCGACGTGCGCGGCCGACTCCGCGTCCCCCGCCTCGGCGTCGGCGCGGAGCTGCGGCGGCGCCGGCCGGCGGTTCAAGGACACGCCGTCCGACCGCTCGTCCTCCCCGGGCGGCTGCGCCGGGAGGCTCCCCGCGTCCGCCGCGGGCTCCGTCTCCATCTGTGATATTAAAGTGGTTTGCAGGGCGGCATTCTCCAGCTCCTTCAGGCGCTTACTGTGGAGGCCGCAGGCAGGAGGCTCGTTTCCAGTCGGGTGGTGGCGGTGGTTGTTGTTGTGGTGCGGCGGCTCGCCAGTTTGCTCCATCGTGCTCTGCGTCGGGAGTGCGGCCCACAGATGTGAGCGACTTCCGCGGGCGCAAGCGGAAAGGTGTCGCCGTCCCGTGGCCACCTATTGCTACTGCACCGTTAACCAGTGGAACGAAGCGGCGGAGAAGAATTCACTGAATTTAGAGGCAGCACCACGAGTTCAAAATTCTATAAGTGCGATGGAGTAAAAAGTGCATTTGCCCTGCAGTTTAGTACCTGGAACAACTCAAGTGCAAGTACATCAGAATTACACTAAAGTACACTATTCTGCCACAGTTTGTTATAATACCAATGGAATTGTTTTCATCATTCACACGAACAATTGTACTGACACACATTTCCCATGTTCTAAAGCCGTTAATACTAATATGCAGTAACACCTCGGTGGTGCTGCAACTGCAAGACGAATGTTTACAAATGGCAATGTCATGACCTTTCACCAAAACCCTGGTTGGTTTCTGAACAAACTCGTGAGAAAATCACTGCTTGTGCTCTTCCGTCAGAGTCCCAATTTGAGCACAGATTTGGGTCGATGTGAGTGCAGCTTTAGGTGTAAAAAAAAAAAAGGGGGAAATTTAAATTTTACAAACTGAATTTTGATATGAACAATCCGCCATCCGCCAAACTGTCTCCATTTACAACAAGGAGGAACAACAGCAATCATGCACAAACATGTGTCCCCAGGACATCATCACAAATAACATCCAGATGCCGCTGAGCTGGAAAAGTCCTCGCTGGCATTTTTTGAGCGCGTTGAGCTTCCGTAGAACAAGAGTCGGTTTCCATAGAGAACAAGCTGCGGTAGAGGCGGACGGACGCCTTCCGGTCGCTGCGATACACCGACGACAGGTAAAAAAAAACAAAAACAAACAAACATTATCAGACCCGTAAACACAATATGCCATAATCATGTAGCTCCGAAAATATTGTCTTGTAACGAGCTAACTTGGCGCCCGTGTGTGTTAACTTCCAACTAGCAACAAGCTAGCTGGGCTATGTGCTATAGTGGCAGCAGTAGATACACTGACGTTGCCATCCTGGTTAAACATACACTATATAACATGGAACAAGGATTGTATTAGATTAGGTTGTTGTTGTTGTTCTTTAGGCTTCCCACCACCCTAAAACGGTGATGGAGGTTGGACTTTATAAAGGTCTAGTACAGTCAGCTGTTTTCATAAAGTTAGCCCAGAACCACAGATCCGAGGACTTTACAGTCTGGTCAACGTAACCATGACAGATTCATCTTCTCTCCTTTGCT
>JAVQJF010125297.1:0-22457 GCA_036023855.1 Gadopsis marmoratus | reverse complement strand
CCCCCCCCCCCCCCCCCCCCCCCCCCCCCCCCCCCCCCCCCCCCCCCCAGTTGTGACTTCAGTACTCCATAAGTTACAGAGAAAATGTACGTCTGGTGGAAATGAGTGGAAATAAAGATTTTAAAGTTGCTTTTGCACCGGGCAAACATTAAATCATTCCGATCAATAAGTTGTCCTCGGTTACATATGAAGTGGGTGTTTAGGCGTCGGTTTGTTCGCTCACCTACTCTACACTGGTTTTTACAGAAAGTAGCGTTAGCATACAAACATTAAAAATTGAATATCTCTGAGAAGTGCATCATGAAGTACTCCCAGTTAAGACATCATGAAAATATCTTTGAAGGCTCCTGGAGAACAGGTAAAAGATAAACGGTGTTGCGCGGCGAATGCAGCGTGGCCGAATCACGGAGTAACATACAAAGTGCGGATGTCACAAAAGGAGGCAGACTGTGGAAGGGTTGGTTCGACAGCGGTGTAGTAGCGTAACCGACGGTGCAACCAGCTAACAGTCATTTACCAACAGCCTTTCCGATAAGAACACCACGTTACAAAATAATTTAAAAATCCTATCAGACACAGAAACACAACAGTGTTATTGAACAACGTAGCGTCAGTTTCAGTCAAACTATGTCTACGTCTCCATGACAGAAAAGAGGCAAGAGGACAGTCTGGGTAGTTAAAAACGACAGGCTCCGACAGCCAGTTGGTTAACAGAGAAGTGAAGTCTTCGAGTTCCTCTGAAGAACCTCTCGGCAACGACACATGAAGAAGAAACAGCAGAGAAGAAGAAGAACAGAAACATTCCATTTGCAGAAATTTACCTTTCGTCTTTCCTTCAGCAGGCCCCACCCACAACAGTCCTCATTGGTTGTCCATCAAACTCAAAGACCTCTTCCAGTATTCACCTAATCTCAGAGAACTCCCAAACCTCAGAGATCATACTTGTTGGCGGACAGCACACTTCGAGGTTTAAGCCGACGCCTCCTGTGGTGGTGCGCACTCATTGGCCGGTTTCTGCAGATAGGCGGGCCTCGTACAGGCTCAAGGCGTGATGGACGAACTCGTACTGCTCACCTGTCTGGATCATACCTCCTCTGTACAGACAGACAGTTATTGTGATAAAGATGTTTAAAGAACACTATAACCATCAAGATGCAGCGCACAGTTCAAATGATTTTTACACCATCCTGAGTGTGGACATTCAGGAAAATGTGTTTTTTACATCAAGATGTTGGAAGGGTTTGTTTGATAGCTTGTGTTTTACCTGTCGGCTCGGAGCTGGCAGGTGATGCTCAGGACATCCACGACTCCCTCCAGCTGTAGCTGTCGGCAGCCTATCGTCGTGGCGATGAAGCAGCCTGTCCGGCCAATCCCGGCACTACAAGCAGAGGAACGTGGGTAATGGAGTTGTTTCATTGACTTTTTTTCAGAAGTAGCAGAAAAGCCCCGTTTCCCTCTCTGTATACCTGCAGTGGACGATAACTGGTCCCATGGCGGCAGCTGTCCGTCTGTCCGTCTCAATGTCACTCATCAGCTGCAGCAGCGGCATCGTGGAGTCGGGGGTTTTGTGGTCGGGCCATGATGTGTACCAGTAATGCTGCAGCATGCGGGTTTGATTCCCACACTGCAAACAAGAACACAAAATAAGAAATAAACTCATTTGAATCCCAAGTACAATCTATGAAACAGACATTTATTTTCTCGACAACACAACACAGGAATAAGAACGTTAAAAGCGTGTGTGTACCTTGAGTGTGAGGCTGCGAGTGGTGTAGTGTTCACACTCCCTGACGCTGTTCACCAACACCTCCACCTTCCCATAGATTCCCCTCTTCTCTGGCCAATACAGAACACACTTCTACAGAGACAGTGGGGGAAATATTTCACTGCAGATCAGCTGTTCAGTACTTTCCAAATCATCATCAGACTGATGTCTGAGTTTCAAAGAGGTTGCTGGTTTCATTTCATTTTTTGGGAATAACAATTTTTGCAGACTTGACTAGAATTCTGTTGACGATCAACCACATTACTGTGATGGAGTCATGATGCAGATAACAGTGGTGGAAAGTAACTAAGTACATTTACTCAAGCACTTGTGTATTTCCATTTTATACAGCTTTATACTTCGACTCCACAACATCTCAGAGCGGATTGCTGTACTTTTACTTATTTATGAGTACTTCTTCCACCTCTGGAAGATAAGAGCAGGTGCCAAATTGTTAAAAACATGTTTCCCTGGCGGTGCATTCAATGACGCTCACACACGTGTAGTTTCATAGCGAGCGGCAGAACAGCAGCGTCTTCACAACAACAAACACTGTTTGCATTCTGCTCAACTTTCCAGCAATAATCTGCAGCTTTGCAACAACTTAATGTCAGATGTTTTTCAGACCGTCCCAGGGTGCATATACACTTCGACCTCAGCATCAGCGGCATCAACACGTCCGTCTTCGTCACGTTACCTCGTTCCTCTCCTTCAGTTTGGTGATCATGACGATGACGGGCGACTCCTCCTGCCAGGCCATCTGCCAGAAGTCGTTCACCGTGTTCACCATGGGACCCTGGGTGGCGATGAACGCCTTCTCGTCGCCTAGGTAACCCTGGGAGAAGAGCCAATCACACAAAAGTGTCAACAGCTTGCTGGAGGACTGCTGACACGAGTTCTGGAAGACTTGACATGAGGTAAAATTCAGTCATAACGGCGTCTTTTGTCACTTTCTTACAACAGTAGGAATAGAGTTTGGACATGATCCATTATAACACCAGAGGAAAATCTAAGTGGTACTTCTTATATTCTGCTTTTTTTTATCAAAACACAGTTCTATCAAGATAATGTTCAAAAATACATGAATTAGCTGATGCAAGCTGCTTCTCATTTTATTTCATTGTGCATCATATTGATATTAATAAAAATTACTTTTTTTAATACAAATTAAATTCAAAACATTAAAAAAAGCAATAACATAATTTAAACAATTACAACAAATGCCATCAGTTAGGAAAAAACCAAGATGATAGTGAGTTTTAGGAAGAGATTTAAAAGAGTTTGTCTGAGATATCGTCTGTATTCAGAACAAAAACGCTGCGGAGAATTATGAGAACTTTGATAAAGTTCAGAACATGGTGATCGGTTCAGCATTTCTCCCTTTCATGTGACAAATGTGCTTCCTTACTTTGGACACGCTGTGTTAGTTTACAGCAGGACGAAAGAATGTGAGCACGTCTTCTGTTCAGCTTCTCCACAGTTTCAATCATTTGAGTGGAGCTTCCTGACAGGAAGAAAGTCTATTGTAGCAGAGTCTGACAGCGACATCACACACTGCAGGAGAATACTTTCACTGCAGTGTGTGTGTTGATGAGGAAACCCAAAAAAAGACTGTTCCAGACACATTCCAGATATGCGATGGGGTCGTGTCGGTGTGTTGGAAGTTTGTTCTCAGGTTTAAAGAAGATTTAACAAACAAATGTTGTCATAATTAACTGAATGTAAAAGTTAGATTCAGGACACAGCGAGTGAAAAATATCGTGTTTATCAGAATTACGATAAGCTGTAAACACCAGCGGTGGAATGTAACTAAACAACAGCAAACCCGACCCAGTCGATCCCGATGCCTAAATCGTTGATGGAATCAGGACTTTGTTAGTGAGTCAGTGCAGCTGCGACCACCCACCCGTATGTAGTTAGCGTTGATGTAGGAGCTCAGCAGGTCGTTGCAGCTCTTCGACTTCAGGATCACTCTGGAGTGAGGGTCTAGGACACACGGCAAGGAGAGGAGGTGAGGACATGCAGGAGATGAGGAAGTCAACGAGGCAACGACAGAGGAAACAAATACAGGAGAAAGACTGAGATCTGGCCTTCAGCTCTCAGGCCCGTCAGTGTCATTCAATGATTCATGTACGTAAAAAATAAAGAAATAATTCCCACATTTTCTTCTGTGGGTCTTGACCCTATTTTGGACTCAGAGTTAGTCTTAATCTACTGAATTAGTCTCACTCCTGACGTGGTCTTAAACCATTTTTACAGCTGAAACTAAGACTAAGTTTAAAGGGAGCTCAAACGAGCTCCCTTTAAACTTAGTCTTTTAGACTTTACAGCTTTTAGACTTTGTCTTGACACTCAGTCTTTTCAACTTCAGAAAAGACTACACAGAAACGTCAACACAGGAGGTACTTTGATTGACAGCAGCCCTGGTTGAGCATTCCTTCCCCTTGATTGGCTGGAAGGAAGGAACACCTCCCTACGCTCACTGCTGTATTGATAACCCCCACCCCAAACACACACAATGTCTTAATCAGGCCGAGTGTGAGAACAAACTGTGCTCTGAGGGAAATGTATTGTTCGAGTGTGTGTGTGTGTGTGTGTGTGTGTGTGTGTGTGTGTGTGTGTGTGCGCGCAGGGAAGAGGGAGATGCTATATTAGCTGTCCTTGGGGTTGTTGGCCTTTCACCTTAAGCCCCTCCCACACAATAAAACAACTTCCTGGTTCAACAGAGATGAGGACTGTTTTGGAACAGCTGCTGTTTGTTTCTTAGCAACAAGGAGGTTATTTCACAACTCACTGGGCAGTATGGTCTTGTATCTGTTCTTGGGTCCGTGGTTTGGGATATCCAGCTCTTTGGGATCAATGAAATTCATGGGAATTTCCTGAAATGGAAGAAGAGACATTCAGTGTTAGAAAACAGATGTAATCCAGCAGTTTTTTTCACATTTTTTCATCTTTCATATTTGTTATTTCAAACTCATGCTGTGGTAGCATTATTGGGGTTTGCTGAAGGTGTCTTTGTTGCAGTATACACACACAAACACACACACACACACACAAAATACATTTTCTTGGGAAATCCTGGAAACTAAACTCCCCATATTCAACCCTTAAAAAAATAAAGAATAAAATCAGGATACTAGTCCCCAAAAACTAAAATCAGTGATGTCACCCAGTCGTACTGCTTGGTGGGAGGGATTTCTGCCTCAACATTTAAATTAAAAACAGGAACGTTTTCACACAAACTCACACAAACTGGGTTTAACGACTTACAGCGAACTCGGCGTGCAGCTTGTGTGTGTTGTTGACGATGTCGCGGAGCTGCTGTCGTGTCAGCGGCCGGCCGGCGGAGAGCAGATACTCCCTGGCCGCCGCCTCTCTGGGGGTCACCACGGCAACGCTGAGGGGCTCCACAGAGCCGAGGGCCGACATGTCCAACACCAGAGAGACATTAGAGCCACGTCTGCAGGGGAGGGGAAGTGAAGAAATGAAGAAATGACGTTAGAACTGGACAGGACAAAAGGTTCCTTGTCCTTCCGGCAGTTTTACTGTAGTTTACTGGTTTTTCTCGACATTTGCTGCTCTGCTGAAGCTCAGAGTTGTGCAGACATGAACATTTTCTAAAGAACTAATAAAATTGATGAAGAGTTTCAGCAAATGAAACAGACTCTGCACGTCCAGAACAAATCCTCTCTCTGCTGCTACACATTGATGCGACAGGATCCGGCTGGATGTAAGGGAGCACGGTGGTTCATTTCTAAACCTCTGTGACACTGTTTCTAACCTTCACTAACAGCCTGTGCAGGCGATTCTATCACTGCCCTCAAATTTAACTCTTCAGCGTGTATTTTCAACATAAGTATGCATCACAATGTGACACATTTATCCTTCTTAGCGACGTGCGTATGTGTATATATATTTATGTACTTCATGTGCTCGTTCTTGTCTAACTAATCAGACAGCCGTAGCTAAAGTGGATTTCCACGACATGTTTTATAATATAATTTTCTTAATTAAACAGAGCATTTGGAATTAATTTCTTCTGACATCCCAGGAATCTCTAAACTAATGAAACGTCAGAGGTCAGAACAGAAGAAGACCAAGAAGAAAAGACAAGGTGTGCTTTGATGGGGTGTGGACTCTCTTCGTCTGGCTACGTGTCGGCCGGCTTCCTCTCCAGGATGCCGTTACTTCCTATTCGTCTGATTGCTGATTGGCTGCCATCCAGAGTAGACAACACACACACACATGCACGCAAAGACACACAGACACCAAGAAAAACATCCTGTTCTCACTCTGAGCCTGAAATCTTCCTTCCTCTTCTACCCTTAAGAGACACGCCGTGTTCTCCACACTTTAACACCTTCACTCTAAACGCTGACGTGACCAGAACAAAATGGCCGCCACGGTTTGAGTCTGCGGAGGCGCCGTAAATCAGCGGAAGAGTTCCGAGCAGCAGATAAAGGCTAAAGTGCTCGACTCGGAGCCGGGGCGCAGATAAAGGTGTTTTCTTTCCAGTTATGAAACTACTTAAGAGGGAAATGAACTTCGGCCAAATGTTAAGGAGCTCTTACAGCAACACTGACTCCTGAGGTCAGTCTTATTTAACCAAGTATATCCATGGTTCTCACACCCAAACTTGGTGTTTAAACTCATGTCAAATGTGAATGTCAAAAGCTGAATGGTGACTTTACACACAAATCCATTTATTCTACTGGAGGGATGAACAGTTTCCTCCAAAAAAGGCATAAATGGAGCTTTGATAATCTCGGACATGTTGGTCCATAACTGATGTCTTTCCCATAGATTTGACTCTGTGTCCAGGTGAGCAGCTCCAGCCATCCATGCCAAAATGAAGCAGCTTTTTCCTCTTGCATCCAGGTGAACTGGCCCTGCTCAGCGTCGTCACACATCCCAGATCATGGTAGGGCGTACACGTGTGCATTGGTTATGTTTCTCTACTCATTCATTCGCTTTAATTTGTCCCCCGTCTGCATCTGAAAACCTCAGCAAAGAAAAAAAACTACCTGCATGGTTGGAAATCACGAGAGGTTTAAATGTAAAGGTCATGGTGAGACAACAGGGGCTGTTTACAGTGACACTTCCTTTAATCAGCCTCCTCTGAGATTTGTTTGGAGCCAATCAGATTATCTCAGAATCAGGGACTAGTTTCTTATCTCCACGCGACAGACAGACAGACAGACAGACAGCTCATCAGACGGGTCAAAGGCTGTATTTAAAACCACTCACTGCATACTACTGCAGTATGACTACATCCTGCTCTTCATGTAAAGCTGTGATGGTTTTATTTTGTAGTATGCTCGGCCAGACTTAGCCGGTAAACAACAGCAGGTCTCATGGCAAACCACCGCCAGCGCTTTGCATTGTGGGGACACACTAGGCGAGGCCGACTGGTCCGATGCATACTGGAGATTTTTTCCCAAATCAGTACGACGTCCTGGTTATTTTTGGCACACTGCAGATTTTGCTTTTGTTTGCATGCTACATTTTGGACAAATCAGCACGCACCGCCTGCACAGAAGGCGGTTTTCGATTACAGCCAAAGACACGCTGACAAGAGCCGACACAAGACCTGGGAAAAATTAGAGCCAATACAAAACGTAGTGGACTTGAAGAAACCCAAACACTGAGAGAACAGCAACGCCAGCAGCAGAACGATGCTCCAACAATTAAAGAGCAGCCGCGGTCGCAAAGAGCCGCGCTACCATTTATTTGTCCTGCAGCAACACAGGACCCCACCAGACCTCATCGGGCTGAAGCTAGATTAGATGTGGCCCGAGATTAATTTAGTTAATCTCATAATTTCAGACATCGACTCACTACATAATTACGTTTCATCACAGTAAAGGAATCATACCGGCAGACTATCAACTGGAACATGAGACAATCACTCATCAGCCATTAGTAAACTATAGAAGGATGCAGTATAATGCGGGTCGATAATGCTGATCGTGAGGAGGATGGATCCCATTAACCAACATCCTAACCGCAGTGTTCACCAGGAAGCTATGGAAGAACAATACGTGAGGACACATGTCTGCGTTAAGACACAGTTCATAGTTTTGACCAGCAGGTGTCTCTACTGAGCACCTGAAGCCTTCAGCAGCTGTTTCAGCACCATCAGCAGCAGAGCCTCAACAAGGCTTCATCTACCGTCACTACTGACCGTGCTGAACCCTGTGGACCTTCTTACTGCCTCTACCTCCCTCCCTCTCCCTCTCTCTCTCTTAACGTTGTTTAAACCTGAGTGAACACTGGTGCAGCATTTCAAAGTTGGCTAAGACTCCCTTACTGACGTTGTCGTAGCATTATTTTGGTTGCAGGCAGGTAACCCCGGATGTAGCCTGCATGAGCATCACAAGTGCGGCGGCTCTTGGCATCTTTTGGTCAGTATACACAAGAATACCGTGTCAGTACGCCGACTTTAGATTTTATGTGGAACCTTTCAAGTGTTACGTGAACGTCCCTTTTTTACTTGTAGTTTATTTCAATTCAATTCAATTTTATTTATATAGCGCTATATCATAACAGAGTTATCTCATAGCACTTGTATTTCAATTTAAAATCTTATTGTATATTGTTGCCTTTTAGTTTTTGTCTGTTTTGAGTCCAAACATATTAATATGCAGAGAGGCGGGGTTACGACACAGGAAGTCGTCTCTCGGTCTTCCTACCTTTCTTGCAGTCCTGCGGCAGGTTTCATCCTGAACGGGGAGGGGCAGGGCTTCAGCTCGTTATTGGCTGTCACAGGGACAACGCTGGACAGGGGGGCGTGGTCGTTTCTGGGGAGGGGGGCGGGGCTAGGATTAGAAGCACAGTCGGACATGTAGTGGATTGCAATATATTTACATTGGGGGATTTTGGGATGCACCGTCAGCTGATTTACCTGGGCAGAGGGACAACAGGAGGAGCGAGGCGGCGGCAGGCTACAATTGGCTGCTGCTGGGGAATGGGCGTGGCTACAGTTTGAGGGCGCTCAGCTTGGACCATGCTTCCTGACGTCACAACCTGGACAACAAAAAGAGCTCATTAATGACTCACTACTCTGCATGATATTTTTACACGAAACAGTTCTGCTGCCTGGTCCTGACCTTGGTGCCCTTTGACCTCTGGGCGGAGTCTGGAGGGACAGTCGTGGTCACGCAGAGGTCTGGGGGCGAAGCTTTCACCTGTCTGTCAGAAACCTGAACCTTCTCCTTAAGTCGGTACAAAACCTGGAGATCAGACAGGAGACACAGACAGAATTCATTAATATGATTTCTTAAAAGCCGCCAAATTGTGGAGTTGAGAGGAAACTGTACAGAAAGGAAGAGTTAAAATATGTGACAGTTCAGTTGTTTCATCCAGCAGATGCACCTCTGTGCAAATGCTCCCTCGTGTGGACTAAATGTCACACTGCATCTGAAACATAGAACACTGGACTGAGGATTCAAGGTACATTAAAATATCTTCAATAATACATTTATTCATTACTTTATTCTGTGTTTTTAATTTTATTTCCCATCTCTTCAATTTATTTGTTTGTGCGCGTGTGTGTGATACTGTATTTTACCATCAAGCAGGTGATGACGATGACGAAGATGGTGAAGAAGAGGACGACGGTGTAGAAACCTTCTCTGCTCCACACGTGATCCCTCTGCTCGCCCTGCAGGACGTTCTTCTGCAGGAAACGGAGAGGGAATGAGTTTCAAAATGAGGTTTCCGATCGTGTCTGCAGGATTGCCTTTGACACATCCACTCCAGAACTAAGTACTAAGTACTGTGATTACCAATTTTATTTATTGTTGTGCATTGTGGTTGTTGCTTAAGCTGCCACTGCTGACTGTACAACAAATTGCCCTTTGGGTATAATAAAGACATCTTTGACCTTTGACCTTGACCTACATTTCACTGCAGCTCATTTACATCTGTAGTTTATCTCCAGTTATTAGTCTTATCCCGATTTGGATCATATCATGATGCAGAAGGTGGAAACTTTAAATATTAGCTTGAAAATGTACTTAAACATTTAATCGAGTGTCAAAATAGTTGATCCAACTAATCGTTGCTGCTCCAGTCAGAAGTTTCAATTAATGACATGACAGCGAGTGCTTATTCTTAAAAACTGTTCAGTCAAGCAGCATCTTTAGTGATTTATTTGTGACTGTAGCGAGAGGACAGGGTGAGTTTGCAGGGAGTTTGTGATTTGTTGCTGTAATATTATTACAGAGGAGCCGTCACATTCCTCACTGCTGGGCGTGAGAGTAATAATATTAATATAATCATAAAGCTGCTCTGTTCTTCCTCAGGCTGATCGATGGGACTTTAATACTCCCATTAAACTTTTAGCAGCAGCACTCTGCTCTGTAATAATCCCAATCTATCCTCCCTGTCCGTCTCCACGGGGACCAACGAGGCTGCTTAACGAGCCGCGGTTACCTAGGAGACTGAGCAGCAGGCACACTAACAGTTTTCAAAACACACACACCTCAGTTGAGACTTCAGTGATGCCAAAGTGTCCCAGGTGGCGGTGAAGGACCCGGACGTTCAGTGATTGGATGACCTCTTCAGCAGGGCGGGGCTCAGAGATCCCCAGCCTATCAGAGGACACGAAGAGCTCGATGCCATTCTTCTCCTCCTGTAAGAGCCGTCCGTCCGTCCGTCCGTCAGTCAGTCAATCAATCAATCAATCAATGGAGCATAATATATGCACGGTGTGTGTCTGTGTGTCTCACATTCAGCCGGTTGATGTGCACGTGTCCTGCAGGAACGCCCAGCGCCGCCGCTACACCTTCCCGAAACCACCGAAGAAGACTGATGCTCAGCCTCCTGACATCCACAGCCAGGTACTGTGAGAGAGAACGAGAGCAAGAGAGAGATATGATTGACTGATGGAGATGCCCCCTGGACGCCTCCCTTTGGAGGTTTTTCGGGCACGTCCAACCGGTAAGAGACCCCGGGGTAGACCCAGAACTCGCTGGGGGGATTATATATCCCAACTGGCCTGGGAACGCCGTGGGGTCCCCCGGGATGAGCTAGAAAGCGTTGCTGGGGACGTGTGGACAACCATTTTGAGCCTGTTGCCTCCGCGACCCGGCCCCGGATAAGCGGTGGAAAATGAACGGATGGGTGGATGGATGATGGAGATAAACATTTGGCAAAAAGTGCATAACAACAGCTGGATAGAAACATGCAGCAGATATTGTGACGAGGTGTAGCCTGTTTTTTTTTAGCAAAATGTGTACAAAGAAGTGGTGAGTGTGCGTGCTCTGCTGCAGTCCGACAGTCTCCTCACTGCTTGGATGCATGTGTGTATTTCACATTTTATAACTGACATCTTGACTTGCAGTACTTGAAGAAGTATTTATCTTTCTTTATATTTTCTACTAACTGTGAAAACCTACTTGGCAATAAACGTCTGATAGAGATGTGAAGATAAAGTGTTTCAACTCTGTCCGATGGATTGTTATTGCGTGCTCCGTTTGTTATAACTGTTTTTATTTACTACCTGTGTTCTCGTGGTTCGTTCTGTCCATCCTTACAGCAGCCAACATGGCCGTGGAGGATTTCTACAGTCTGCAGTGATTTGGTTCTGCAGCTTCATCACCAAACAGATCGAATCATAACATCGTCTCTGCGTCTCCAGCTGTGTTATTTCACCCCCCCCCCCTCGTCTGGCTCCTCTGGTTTTCCCCAACAGTCTCTCTGCTTTCAGCAAAAGTGATATTGGAGACAGGTGAAGCACACACACACACACACACACACACACTAATGACTCATCCTGGATTTTACGGCAATCACTCTGCGTGTGTGTGTGTGTGTGTGTGTGTGTGTGTGTGTGTGCGTGTGTGTGTGTGGAGTAAAAACAACAGGAAACCGTTCTTTGTAAGACGACCCCGAGGGCTTATGAACACACACACGGAGCCGATGGGTTGGTGTTGCTGAGGTTGCTAAGACACAAACACTGCGGACGCCTTTCTGTTTTCCTCTCACACTGAAGAAACAACGTTCATATCATTCATACACACACACACAAAAAAAGTCTGATTTACCTGTACATGTTGTTAGCTAACAAGATAGACTTTTGATGAGCTAGGCTAGCAGTTTCCCCTTGCTTCCAGTCTTTGTGCTAAGCTAGGCTAAACATGTCCTCAATCTATGTCTGACCTGGACACACACAGATGAAACTGATATTGATTATGTGGCCTGACTGTGATGAAAAACAAGACAAGCTTTCTAAAATATCTGAATGTTCCTTTCAGTGAAATAAAATAGAAAGAAGAAGTCTGACCTCTGCAAGTCGCCGTCCATCAGCTTCAAACCCACCGACTGCTGCTGCCCCAAAAACTGTGTGTGTGTGTGTGTGTGTGTGTGTGGTAGTTAGCTAATGGGTAAAACAACATGTTCTGTTGCCACTTAATTCAATATCAGGGACAATAACCACAGCCAGCTGGGCTCAACACACACACACCTGATGTTATTATCAGTCTCTGGTTACAGGTTGTTTTGTCTCACATCAGAAATAAAATACTCCTCAACATCAAACAACACCACATATATAACCACACACCTGCATCATGGGATGCAACGATTGTTTCATTAATCGGTCAATCGTTCGGTCTATAAAGAGTCGGCAAAATCTTGAAAAACGCCCGGAGAACCAAGTTCAAATGTCCAAAACCCCAAATATTCAGTTTACTGTCATAGAGCGCCAAGAAAACCAAAATTCTCACATTTGAAAAGCTGGAAACACTTAATAAACTCAACTGATCAACATGTCTTTTGTGAAATAACTGAGTAGCTGATTCAGCTTTAGTCTGCTGCAAACCTCTAAAAAACAAAAAATCAAACCATTGAAGCAAACAACAAGACAACTGAGCCAAAATCAATTCAGCAGCTAACATTTAAACAGTTTCACTGACTGATGAGCAAAGAAAACAAGCAAATAATAAAACAATTTGACCAAAGAGTCAAAAAATCAAGCCTTTAACCACCGGACAACCTTACCAAGTAACCATGTAAACATTGTTGTCTCCCTGTCGCCCACGAACGCAGACAGAGAGAGAAGCTGCCTGCCTGTCAGTCAGAGCTCAGGGACTTTTTGCTCCAATTCCTGAGCTAATCATTCCGTGACCCCTGATTGGCTTAGAGGGGGGCGGAGCTCAGCCTGTCATCCGATTGACTGTCGTCCAGGTAACGCCTTTATCCCGTTGCGCTTCCTGTCGAGATCAGGTGCTATTTCTGACACACACACACACACACACATAGCCCTCAAAGCAGTGGGGGGGGGGGAATCCAATTTAACCCAATCAGATATTAGTGGGGGGGGTATAAATAAGTGTTTAGGAGGAGATGAGTGACGTGAAGGAGAGATTCAAAAGATAAAAAGAAAGAAAGAACTGGTCAAAAATGCAAAGATGCATCGTCACATTATATTTTGCCTTCAACAAAAATGAGGCATGAAAGAAAATAAATTAACGTGCAACTATTTTAATAATCGGTTAATAAATCGGTCATTTTCTGAGCAAAAAATTGAAATATTTTCTTGATTCAGACTCTAAAATGTGAAGATTTGCTGTTTCATTGTCATATAAATGAAAGTCAATCGAACATTTTAAGGTTTCAGTCAAACTAAAAAAGGCACATTGAAGACGACACAGAGAAATAGTGAACGTAATTTTTGCACGTTTCAAAAAGTTTCAAGCATTAAAATAATTAAAATCAATCGAGCACTCATTTTACAACAAAATCACACTGCAGTTTTCTTTTTTAGCTTGTTTTCATTAAAGTTATGTCAAATTGTCTCCATTAAAACATGCTGAATTAGCGGTTAGCAACTCCTGTTAGCAGTGTAGCCATGGATGTGCATCACTGGATCACTGTGATACTGAAGAAAACTTACAAACAGGAGGATTCTCAGGCTGCTTCTGAAAGTTACAAGGAGCGTCTATATTTCTATGATTTCTGAGACAAATATTCTGAAAGATCCTCCTCTTTCTGTAACTTCTTTATCAAATCACACCTCTATTGATCACCCTTTAGCTTCGGCGATGTGCACTACAGTTTCACCACTGTACACGTTATATTGGTCTTTACTGCTTGTTTTCTGAGCCGTTACCATCCTTAAAATTATTCCAAACTAACGACAGGCTTTTAGATGAGAATATTTACTGTAGCGTGAACGAGACGGTGATGTTTCTGGAATATCTGATCGAATCCGCCTGAATAATGGCATCACTGTAAGCGGGTGGTGTTTCTGCAGCGTGTTAGCTGTGCAGCTCTTCTTCAGAGCGCTGACGGGGGAAAACGTGAGCGGCACGTGCAACACACACACACACACACGGCTGAGCGAGCGGGTTGACGTGAGGTCAGATTATTCATGCTTCGGCTGGTTCCTTTGAGGAAAACATGGCTGCGGTTGAGAGCGGCGCAGGCTCAGAGATCTGACATCAGACCTTCGGCGTGTGGATCGATTTGCTGCATTAATATCATCACAGCATTACCTGAACATAAATATGTTACAGCATCTTCAGAACAATCAAAACTGCTTGGCTGCGGCAACAAAAAGCACTATGGGGGAGGAGCTGGTTGCTCTTAAACCACGTGGACCATCTTTATAACCGCGCTTTTGTTTTTTTTGAAATACCCAGATATGTTGATCCTGAAGCTGCAGTAACACAGAGTGCTGAGTGAATCATGTCTCCCTCTGTGGGTTTGAAGTGGCGTCAGAGTTCCCTCCACCAGCAAGCAGACGTAACACACACTACCGACGTTAATTATTTAACAGTTTCACACACACAGACTAGTGTTCGGCTCTCGTGTGTAGGCTGAGATTTGAACTTGAACGCGGTGACCCCGCCCGCTGTGATTCCATTCTGCATGTGTCAAGATTTGCTATCAGAGTTTCTGTCACTAACAGAATGCACACGGATTTGCAGGTGAAGCAGCAACATCCAAAAGACTGACCGTGGCTCTATTTTAGCCTGTGCTTGGCCTGGCGGGTTCTTCCCAGGCAAGAAAATGTGTTTTTCCAGGTGAGCGGTCATCAGGTGCTGGCCTACATACTCCACCAGAAAGCCTTAATTTCTCCTTTGCACTTAATTTGTGCTCAACACCCATTAGCCCCACCCCAAGGGGGACAATCACAAGGGTTTTAGTGAGTCGCCATTTGTCTGTCCGTCACCTTTGACCCGTTTCCATACGCACAGGTCAGTTTCCTGAGAAAGCTCTGTTTGTGCTGCACCCTCACGGCTGAGCTCGAGACAGTTTTTCCAGGATCCGTCTCTGGTGATGGTGCCTCAAAAGACAGAATCCCGGGTCACTATAACACACACCTCTACAACGATGGGGCTCAGACTCCACCTTCTCTCATCGACATCACAGCACAGAATCCAAATTCAGCAGCATTTGGTTTCACCAACAACAGACACGTTCGGTTTGTCATGAACACACACACACAGGAGGTGACTACCATCTGGGACTTACACAGCCTCTCTCTCCCTCTCAGCTTCCAGCTAAACACACTGTCGTCTGTTATATTATGTCCAAACACTGACTGGAAATACACATAATAATAATAATATTACATAAACATTTGCTTGCAGTGTATTTTTTAAAATAGAACAAAAATCTAATCAGTAATAGGGTCTGTTCGTTTTCAGCAGAGTAATATGCTTTCAGTATCATTCAGTATTTTGGTCTATAAAATGTCAGAAAATAGTAAGGAAAAAAACATCGCCATAGCGACGTGATGGAACCGCAGCAGCCTGCAGGGACAGGTCACGTGACCGAGACCTCGCAGGAAGTCAGTTAACACAGAACAGCGTTATGTAAGGCAGCGTTGATAAAAGACGGGGCAGAAAGGGCAGCAGTGGGCTGGCAGGTTAGTGAGAACTACGGACAGTTTCTCCTTGTTGGGTTGATACCCAATCTCAAAATATGCACTTAAAAAAAAGAATTACCTTTGTTTATATGTTATCTTCTATGTGACTTCCTGTCCTGTGGCCGTGTGCTATCCAAGTAAAATACAACACAATTGTATGAAGGACTCATTCAAAACTCTAACCAATAAAATCACCATTTTCTGAGCAATCCCACCTATTTAAAATCAGTGTATTGACAGATGGTTGCTAAGGCACTGCAGGCAGATCGCTTTGTTTTTAGGTGGTGGTGGTGGTTAGCTCGTTGCTCCGCACAGTAACTAGGGCACGAGTAGACAGTTGCTCAACACAACAAGCTTTAACTGACTCTTTTTATCAACTGCTCCTTCAAATAATAAACTTTAATTATCTGGACTCTTGAAATGCCGGCCTTTTATTTAACTGGTCCAAAAATGCCACTGCAAGACCGTGAACATGAATATTTACTGAAGGACCCGTTTAGATTTCATATAAAATGTTGTGTGTCAGTGTGTGTGTTACTTAACAGGCACTGTGCAGGGTGACCTACAGTACATCCCACTGCAAGGACCCCTGGACACTGTGGTTTAATGGCAGCAGTCCAAACTGAAGCAGACAGACAGCTAGCCAGCCCGTCTGTAACCTGCCAGGCTTCGTGTCTGCCTTTTGGTTTTTCTACAGATTGCCTCCCCTCCCACAATGCATCTGTGGTGACGACGACGCTGACTGTTTTAGCAGAGGATTGTGGGAGTGTTGCAAGCCCTCACGAAGTGCGCCGGCCTTCAAAGCCAATTTGACATAGTGGCCAAACCGTGTAATTACAACTTCCAGGTCCGTCACGTGACGCACACTGGAGGTGCTTCCCCACAGACTGACGTTGTGAAAGCAATGTCTTAAAATCAGCAGATCATTTATAGCCCTTGTTTAAATCATGATGTCCTAAAACTTGTCACTGTTGTTCACGTGAGTGAGCCCGAGACCGAACATGTGGGAGGCGGGGTTAAAGGAAACGCTAGTTTCCTGCTCCATGGGCTGCACGATACCCGGGAAGTTGAACCTTTTTGGCATCATGCACCAATGAGCAACATTCATAGGAATGAATGGGGACCCGCCTGCGACGCTGCTCCCAGTTCTCTTCATACATCCATGGTGTGTTGGCGTTGAGACTTCACAGCTGAGCCATGCAGATATTCAGTTAAATGAATAATCTGCTACATTTCTCCTATAAATAAATGTCTGCCCACTGTGAGTCACACTGTGTCCCAATTCCACACTTCCACTCTGATCCTGTTAAGTATAACAACGTAATGTGTACAGATCTCTCAAAGTTGTAAAAATAGTATGTAATATATGAAAAGGATTCATTATTTTGGATATTAATTTAAAACAAGCCTAAGAGTCGCAGCCATGCTATCAGCTTCGTGAGGTGCTACATGCTAACATGTTTAGCAGGTAATAGTTGCCATCTGCGTTTTGCAAGTGAGCATGCAAACATTATGTTAGAATGGACATTGTCTGTATTTTCTGTCACTTTACAAAGAAGACGAATCGAGAAAATAAGGGGCTGAGTGGACTCTTTGTCCTACAATGCAACACTCAAAGGAGCAGTGGTTTTACTCTGCATGCTGCCATGTCCACACAGCTGCGGCTGACACACACACACAGTGTTCAGTATGTGGGACACAGAAACACACGGTGTGAATGTTTGAATCCAAGTCAGAATCCACTAACGTCAGTCTGGAGGTGATGTGGTGCAAAGTACTCAAAATACCCAGCTGTGTTTATGAAAGAAAAAATCCTCCAATTTGTAAAATACTAAGCGTGTTATCAATACGTCTCAGAATGGGGTCACAGGAGTCAGTCAGCTACAACCCATTTAGGTCATTTTCGTGTATTTTTATAAAAAAAAAACGGTGGGGCCTGTGGGCAGGTGATTGTGTGTAATTGGTTTCACCATGTAACACCGACTACAAGCCTATTCAGAACCGTAGAAGAATGATGATTCTCATGTGTCTAGATTTTTTTCTACCCCCCCAACAGTCGGCATCCATTGTTATTTTTCCGTCACCTGACGGATTCTCTCTCTTTAACAACCTGGACATGTCGGTGTCTTTGTCTTTGTGTCTCTGTTTCAATGTCACTCTGAAGGTCGCTGCTGCTTGCAACAAGAGTTATGCAACCACCCATTCTGTAGGTGAGTAGGTCTCACACACACACACTCATGATTAGTGTTTCCATGGCAACAGAGAGTGCAGCATCTCTCCTCCAGCGCCGTAGCTACAGAGGAGCCTGCAGCTCCCCATCCATCATTCACTTACTGTCTGTTTGCTTTGACCTCTGACCTCTTCAGTGTTAGCGGCCTGTGACCTTTGTGAGGGAGGAGGTGACCTTTGATCAAATGATCACATCAGCGAGCCTCGGTGGGAGTGCTCGCTCACACCAGCTGCCAGACACTTCTAATGTGCTGATCACGCACGGAAGAAGAAGTCCCACTTATTTTCTTTGTCACCTAATCAGGGAGCAGATTACTCACCACGGTAACCAGATGGCGTGCAGACACCACGGCGTGCTCCGGCTGTGTCTCGTGATGTGGCCGTGCCAGCAGGTTGAGGGTTCGCTGGCCGCCAGGCTCCTGATGAAACCGAGACTCAAAGAAGGCAGCTGGCATCACTGTGGCTAACCTGGCAGGGTGCGGATGGAGGTGATGATGATGATGGTGTTGTTGGAGGTGGGGGCGGTGGGGCTCATCGAGCACATTGTGCACATCGTCCTGTGGCTTCAAGTCCTGCTGGGGGTGGTGCAGGCGTGGAGGGAGACGACTGGAGCGACGAGCAGGGAAGAGACGAAGATCGTGATCGCCAGAAGACGATTCTAAGGAGAGAAGAAGATGTGAAGTGAGATAAAGATGGAAGACAAATGCTTCAGCGTTTGATTGCTTTCAAACTCCTGGCTGCAAAACGATTTTTCCCCAAATGAGACAATCGACCGTTTGCTAAACCCCAGCAAGTAGTTTTGTCTTGTAGCATGGCACAGATACATTAATGCCTACATTACAATTCATACTGACCTTTGAAACGATGGGCTGATGAAGTCAGACAGAAGCAGACAAAAGCAACGTTCCATTTTAGTTTGACTGAAATGAGAACTGTCACTGGCACAATCAGCTGTAGCTAGCTAGCTAATGCTAGCTAATGCTCACTAATACTGTTCACAGCCATCTGGTTAAACAAAAAAAAACTACTCAAGCTAACTCTGAGATGCTACAATGCTAAGGTAACTGGCAAAAGATTTGCATTTTGACAGAGCTTTATAAGCCCACAAAATAGTGTATTTAGCTAATGATGTGCTAACTCTTGGACTTGTTAGTAACACTTCATTACTACTGCAGGTAGTAGGCTAGTTAGCCGGATATGCTAGCATTAGCAGCTTATGATAAAGCAGACAGACGCACTTTTTAGCCCATTCTTTACACTTTTTTTTTTAAATACTAAATAAAAGACAACCTTCATCACACATCAGATATGAAACACAGGAGGGATTTATCAAAAGAGTCATTTCAGACATGAGGAAGAAGATATGCTCATTCCACTAATCTTTTAAACAGCACGGTCAGCAGCACTCTCAGAGAGACAGCAGTAAAAGAGCCGAGAGCAGGACATCCCATCTGTCTCTGGTCAGGACGGATGCTTTCATCAGGCTGCAGGCAGGCTGAGAGGAAACCCCTGCACACCGACTGACCTCAGCCAACTGTGATGAACATGAACACACTGCATAATTCATTCGGAGTCTTTTTTTATCCGGGGAGAAAAAAAACAATCCACTGAGCAGCATCCGGCTTCACAGGCGCTCATACTGGGAGCTGAACGGACCCGAGATGGGCCAGTCTATTTAAAGAAAACCAGAACCTTCAGCAGCTGGACCTGAGCCCAGTCTTCTTGCTTCCAGTGTTTGTTGGAGGCAAAGGCAACATGAAACGTGCAGGTTGATCAAAGGCTCATCTTCCCTTTCCAGTAATCAATAAAAACATGTACCTTTGCGATTTAGCAAAGGCTACAGAGACTTTTCTGTCTTTTTCTCCTGTGACGGCTTCACTCCGTTTAGTTTATTATTGGATTTATTTAACGTGTGCAGACATTTGATTTGTAGCCCCTGGTCAGGCATTTTTCGTCCTGTACGGGGCACACTGAGGTAAAAACCTCATGACCTCATTCCTATCGTGTCCATGATGGGAAAAGAAATGTGCTTTCTTGATTTGTTTATTTAGTGAAATAGTTGTCGAGATATTTCAGTCCGGACAAAAGTGGTGGACAAACTGACCAACCCACCGACAGACAGGCAGATATGGCTATCCCCATCCCAGAATACAACGCTGTGAAAGTAACAACCTCAATTTCTGCCGATGAATACACTTTCGTCATCATGTGAATCGCTGCCCTTTGATTGGTTAACCACTCAGCCAAAGATGCAGCAGGTGTTTCTCGCAGCCCAATAAAAGCTGACAGACCGCTCGTCCTGGCGTCTGTTACAGTCGGCTGGTTGTTCTGGCAGGAAATACACTGAAAGGAAGACAAGAACATGTCTGACGGTGTCCTCTGACTCCTGCCTACCAGACTGTCTGCTGAGAACAGGACTGTGTGTCTCGGCTGCATCTGATCTGTGCCAGGAATCTGTTCAGACAGAAATCATGAATCATGAAACCCTGTGTTTTCAAGACACGTCTGTCTCCCATTTTTGAAAAGAAGGCTGTTTGGTCGGCTGTGACTGAGGTTAAAGCCAGTTCGGAGGCCGTATCTCAAAACTAAAATGTAAGCGCTATGTTTTGCTGTGTTAAATTAAAATAACAGGAAACAGCACTTTAAGGTCCCTTTGAGACGGCTGTGGCGCTGACACAGCTTCTCTCTCTCTGGCTTCTTATCTCCCTAGCGACAGCATCCTGGTTGCTATGCACGACGCTGAGCCGAGCCGTGCTCCAATTGGCTAGAGGAGTCGGCCCTGCCTCGCCCCGTGGGAGCAGTCAGCCAATCGGAGGTGGAGTTAGAGGGGGCTGACCCGGTAACCCTGTGGGGAGACGCTCCAACACGCACACTAGAGGATGACTGTGGTTTGTCTGCATCTAATGTTAAAACCAAAGCATCCACGAATCATGCAATTTAACTGTTCAAAGCGCTAATTGTCTCTAACTCAACTCAGGACCAAGAACGTGTCATTTATAAAATACTGGAAGCTCCAGTTTGTGCCTCTCATGTCATTTTTATGTTACATTCCAGAAACAGAAATAAGCTTCTCTTTCATAATAAATCTCTTTTGAATCTCTCGCCATCATTGGATCAATTATTTTGAAAAAACAAAGCAGAAGAAAAATGGCTGCATTTGCAGTGGAGTTGTTTGGGAGACACCAGCGAGTGATGTGAACGCACTTCTAATTTATATGTTTTTGTAGAGATGTATTGACCCAATCTGCAGAGATGGAAGAAGTACTCTTACTTCAGTAAACATAGTAATACCACTGTGTAGAAAAATACTCCAATACAAGTAAAAGTCCTGCATTCAAAATATTACTTCAAGTAAAAGTACAAAAGTATCAGCATCAAAATGTTCTTAAAGTAGCAAACTAAAAGGACTCATTATGGATCGTTTAGATTATTGGATTATAATTATCGATGCATTAATGTGTTCATCACTTTAATGTTGCAGCTGGTAACACTGGAGCTGCTTTTAATAACTTCATATACTCCTGTGTAGCTTGTATTTTTACCCCCAGAGCTGAATCTGCAAAGTAGAGCGTAACTTAAGTTATCAAATAAATGCAGTGCAGTAAAGGGTACAATATTTCTGTCATAGATGAAGTATAAAGTAGCAGAAAAGTACAAGTACCTCAAATCTGAGGAAATGTACTTACGTTCCACCACTTGGCCTCATGATATCTTTGATAAAAATGATTCACGCAGGTCATGGAGGAGTTTAAATTTGGGGAAAGAACGAGGGCTGGTGTCAGATCAGTCCGCGGTATCAGCAGATGTCCTGAGTTGAGGTATTTAAAATCACTAATCAGGAAACAAACAAGCGGTTTGATGCATCTGAACAAACGTGGACTCTTTTCTGCTGTTACAAGAATGATCTGTCTGGTGATAATAAAGTCCATTTTTAATCCATTTCATTGCCATATTTGATTAGAGGGGCATACAGTCTTCTTGTGCATGTTCTATGTTACTGAGGTTTCAAAAAGTGCTACAGAAAATAAAGTTTCCCATTACCGCGGCGCGTCCCTGTTTGGCCTGATGGAGAAAACAATTTAAAAAGCTGACAGAACTCTGAATGAAGTGTGTGCAACATTCTGCAGTTTGTGTTTACTGCTCGCCACTATCTGGAGCAAGAAAATCAAAATTTGGGTAAAGCGGTGAAGCCGACGGCGCTGAGTAAGCAACAACTGCCACTAATGAGTGCAGTAGCCTGGGACACCTGTCAATCATACAAACTAACAAACATCTGCAGGTCACCGATTCAGAGTTGTTATGTTCGTGAGAGCTCACACTAAACATTTTTTTGCCTTCACATAATGCTGCCAGCATCCAACGGTCACTGGAGGAACTGCAACTGGGAGACAGTTTAACGTGAACTCGGTCTGGTGGTTCAGTCTGACCCGAGCGTTCACACACAGAACGTGGCCTCTAACAGCCCTGAAGCTGCAGAGCGCACATCTGCATTTTGTGCTGCAGTTTTAAATAATAGTCAGAGATGTTAAACTTTTAAACCTGTTGGGGGGTTTTATTGGTGGGGGGAGGGGGGGGGGGGGGGGG
>JAVQJF010125296.1:0-22000 GCA_036023855.1 Gadopsis marmoratus | reverse complement strand
TTTTGTGTTTGTCCATCACTGCCTGCTTTACTCTCGTCACACACACACACACACACACACACACACACACACACACACTTCTCCCTAATTGTAGCCCAAGCACCTGCCTCACTTCCTCCTTACACTCCTAGAAACACGTACACACAAGCTGTCCCCTCTGCTTCAAACTCATGATGTCCAAGTTTACCCTCCGCCACATTGTTGTCTAATGTGGCATGATGATATCGCAGACAAGACCAAGATACCCTCTGCTCCATCTGCCACAGAGGCTGGCCTTTCATCTTGTATTATGTGGCGGTGATGGGAGCTGACAGGAGCCCGCCAAACTGCTGAGTAAGGAGAATTGAGGGTCCCGGACCAGGGTGGGGGGTGGTGGGATTGGCAGGCTTCAGAACTGGCACTGCGCTAGCAGGAACATATTTCCTACCACATAAAACATTTGCCAAACAAGATTTCTTTTTAAAAAATTTAAAATCCTGCATTGTTTTTCCATGTTTGCCAGCTTATTGTGCACATTTCTTGTCAGCTGTCGATCAGTTGCGCAGTGTGAAGCCATCGGCAGGATTGTGCATCGTGTTGCTGCTCCTGCATGTTCATGTGATACAAACTAAATGGGGACCCAATTGTAAAAACACCGTAGTGCTATGAATGGTTTAAAAACTCCACAGGGTACCTTTACAATGTACTCATGATGAGTTATGAGCAGTAGGCCTGAATAGGTGAAACGTTCTATATTTCAAGTACAAACCCTTTAATCATCTCGTGACCCCTCATATTTAACGTTTAAACCTCTATCTTGGGAACCTCTGGGTTGATATACAGGCAGTAAAACCGTCACTCCTTCTTGTGCTGCATGGCCCACAGCAAAAAACCATACCAAACACATGTTTAAATAGTCACCTTGTCCCCAATTTTCAAGCATGTATCATATTTTGTTTCTTCTCATCTGGGTCTAGATTACAGGCTTTTATCTCGGCGAATCCTCCTGCTATATATTTGGTTATTGTTAGATTCAAGATTGTGGTCTCAGTTGTCTGTAAGCTTGTGCCTCAGGCGAGCTTTGTTTTGGAGCCTCAGGTTGAACTTCTTCTGTGCTTAAATCTCTCTGTAACCTCCTCCTCATGTCCAAAGGCAAAATCCACATGTCTTTTCTTTTACTCCATTTGTGAATGTGGTGGAAATTCCCTATTTACTGCTTACATTATAATTCCTGTGTTATATTGTTACAAGGTTGTGTGTGTCTCTCTTTCCCTCCTATGTGTGCAGGTCAGTTTGACCTTCGGTATGTAAAGCCTTAAGTCCAGCATCCTCCCTTTTTCCTGTAAGAGGCTCGAATCTTTTCTCTCTCACAGATATAGATTGGGAAGCTCTGTCTCTGGAGGAAGGATAAGACAGCCAGGTGCACTCATTATGAGTGCTAGTATTATTTGAAGGCAGAGGATCTTTGCTAAGACACCTTTCCCTTTTTTCTATTATTAATGTCTCTATAATCTGTCTATGTTGTCTTCTGTCTTACGAAGGCATGACCCATGTATGCATATGAGAAAGTGTAGGCCTAAAACGCTTAACAAAGAACTGTTTATTGTTGAATTCACTCTGTTGCAGACATTTATACGCCAGTGAATCTCACAAGTGTGTGTGTGTGTTTTTTCTCTGACGTGTGTGTGTGTGTGTGTGTGTGTGTGTGTGTGTGTGTGTGTGTGTGTGTGTTTTTCTGACGTGTGTGTGTAGGCGATGGAGGTGGAGAGAGCCATGTCCAGTGAGCTGCAGGCTCTAAAGCAGGAGCTCCAACAAAAAGGAAGCCACAACAGGCCGCAGGATGAGGAGCTGATCAGTGCCATGAAGGAGCAGGTGACTACTGCCATGCGCAAAACACACACACACTCTATATGTAGCTGTAAATGCTTAAACCAAATCTAATGCTTAATGTAACTGTTGAAAGGATGGTCATGTCTGTGTGATTTTCATATTTTATTTCCTGGCAAAAGTGTTGCCCACTTCTAGTTCATCCCGCCTTACCTTGTTGCATTCACTTCGGGTTAGTGTCATTTACACAGGAAAATGTTGGCTGAGGATTCCACTTTTATTTTAAACTAACTTTTCCAGAACATAATGCAACACAAGACAAAATCTTACACTAAAACATTAAAGAACAAATCTGGGCACATAAAGGAAGCCTGTATAAGACAAACCATTAAAATGAAAGACAACAAGTACAAAGAAGATGCAGCACAAATGCAAAAATGAGGCAGCGGATTTTCACAATAAAACATAATTTTTACCTCTTATGTTTCTCTTTTTGTAGATTACAAAATGAGACGTAACTCCCCTTGATAATTATTAGATCTGTCGATAAAAGATTAATTCAGTCATTAATTTTAGCCAGCCAGCAAAATGAGGCTTTGTCTGACTCTTCCAGTGATGGAGTGATGGTTCTTCCGCTGCCAATAAAGCCTGCCAATGCAAATCCAAATTCTTGTTTGGAGAGCTACTTGTCTCCTAATAAACACAACTGGGGAGATTCTGGTAAATGGTTTATGCAACCACTCTCTATTCAACATTCCAACATTCAATTTTGGAAAGTCCCTGCTTCTTGTTGATACTTCCAAATGTTTTATTTATTTCTTTCTCAAGGAGAATAAAGTCAGATACAAAGTTATAAATATTTGCAACACCTCTCCATATACTCTGTTATCAACATTGGTGGATTGATGCAAGGGAACAGTGGGAGTTAGTCAGAGAAGACGTAGCTCTTTAGTCATATCTGTTTGTGTGTGTTTTTTAGGTGTTGCGGCTCACCCAAAAGGAACAGGTGCTGGAGGAGCGTTTGGAGAGTGTGTGTCAAGAAAACACTGAGCTGAGGGCGAGTTTGGCCTCTTTACACACACGCCTGGCTCTACATGACCAACTCAAGCAGCAGTACAGCCAGCAGGTACATTATGTGGTTGTGATGAACACCCACAGGCTGGCAAACACAGGCGAGACGGCGCAAAGCAGCTCAGTGCATTTAGTTGGTGTATGAATGAAAGAGCCTCAATAACAAAGGGATTTTCTGCTCCCTGCCTGGTGGACTGAGTTTCGGCTGGGATTGTGGAAAGCATTGCTAAACAATCACCTCATCCCCGTCATTGTAACTTCCACCCGCAATTCTGGATTCCACTTGTGTTTGTTTAGTTTCATGTTGGTCCAGTGGCTGGAATCTGGCACATCAGGATTTCTGCCGCACTGAACATTAGTGGGAACACGTGTTTCTCATAGCCACTCTTTAAAAAGCACACATGGCCTTGGGTTAAAGCAATTTGTCTCATCATATCCATCTCTGTCTATCATAAATAGAATCTAAGGATTCATGTTTCTTTCTCTCGAACTCTATCATTTGTTGTACTTGTTGCTAACCTTAGACTCACGTTAGTGCCTGCGGGTTTCGTCTTTATCTTTCACGCCTGTGATCATGCATGTGTACGCACTTTCTTGTGTTTTCAGCTAGCCGAGGCATGGCAGGAGGCGGAGGCGGCGCGGGGTCGCTCACAGCAGCTGCAGGCCCAGGTAGAGGAGCTTCAGGAGGAGATGTCCCTACAGGAAGCCAGGAGCCACGGAGACGCCTCTCTGCTGTCCGAGCTGGAGAGCAGCCTGGACACGGCAGAGCTGGGAGAGGTACTAAAGCAGCAGAAGTCGAGCTGAAACATTAAGCCAAAATATACTTATATACAGTGTGTGTTGGGTAATGGTAACACAGTAATGGGCTACTTTTCATTAAAACATCTGAAACATCACTTTGAATGTAGGCCAAATATAGTTGCAGCCTTCAAGCTATACCTATAATTTTGTGGGAGTAACTCAAGACTTGAAAGTCATAATTAACATAACTGCATCCTCTCCTGTTGTATTCAGATAAAGCAAGAAATTGGCTCCGTCCTTCAGTTACTGCACCCACTGAACCAGGAACTGAACAGGTCAGGGGTCGTGGATCAACCGGAGGACCTGCGGGCTGTGCTGCAGCAGCTGAAGGGAGTGGCCCAAAACTTGGCACAGGCATCCAGCCCTCAGGTAAGAGATAGTTACAGGATGAGCAACTAGGTCAGGAGACGAAATTCAAAACAAAAGGCTCACCTTGTTATTTGACACCAAAGTAGGACGGATATATATATATATATTTATTTTTTATTTTTTCCTTTGTGCCATGTGCTTATGTGTGGCATAAGTCTGCTAGATAGACAGGGTAGAGTCTAGCTGAAATTAGCTGTATGCTATTTAAATAGAATACAGTTTTGTACACATTTGTGGGGCAGGGCAGCAAACTTATTCCTTTTTTAAACACAGCTTTTGTAGGAGAAGAAGATATTTTATAGCAAATTAAAACTATGTGTTTTGTTTCACTGTTGCTAGGAGACAACCTCGCACCTCTAAAATATAGGTTTTTATGATCCAGAAAAGGACAACTTCCATAAATTAGCCTACTCACGTACCACATTCATAACTTTATTCACAGTTAGTGGCTGCTAGAGGCACCATAGCGTCTGCACGTTGAACCATGTGTGTTCTTGTTTATGCATTGGATGCCAATGTATTGTTGCAATTGATGTCTTATTTATATGCTTCGCTAAGCGTCTATTTGCCACAAGCGAGCATATACAATTGTCCAGTTGTGTCTCATGGTGTTTGTATTTCATTCAGACCAGTAACAGGCGTTTATCACTAACTAAATATTCCTGCCCCATCCCCTTCCCCCCTCGGAGCACCATGCAAATAGGCAAATGCAACAGAAACTCCTTTAGGTGTAAATATCAGAGAAATGCACAGCTGACACCTGATCTCTCTGTTAACGTCTCCATCCCAGGAGCTGAATCAAGCTTTTGTCGACAGGATGGGTGATCAGTGTGGGAATTCGAGCGCGGCACAGGAGCTGAGAGATCAGGTAACCCCGTGATGAAGAACATGTCTGTCAGAAAGGAGCTGTGCCCACAGCGGCCCATTATTTTAGGATTTGGCTTTGTCAGTCGTGTCACAGACGGATTCACTGACCAGTTAAATCAAGTGTGTGGTCAAGTATAACACCTGAATTAGTTTAGTCATAAATTACATCAAAGTGTCTTTAGTTTTTATTTGATCATATTGCAACTTAACTCATTGTCACTAAAGGTGTGCAAAACACATGTCCATGTCTCTCTTGTCCAAACAAACACTGTTAAATGTTTCAAACCCCCAGTGGCTTGAACATGTAACAGTGCTCAGACGGCAGAAACCATTTTAGTTCAACGTTAATGCCTATATTGTTGTTTTAAATTGCTAAACAGACGTATACAGTAAGTATTACACAGTGGTCAAAACAGTTGCTTTCTTCCTCCAGAATGTCCAGCTGCAGCAGGAAAACACTGAGCTGAGGCAGAAGCTGCAGAACATTCATGAGCAGGCTGAGGTCGTCCAACAGGCCGTCAGAGACCGAGATGAAGCCATAGCCAAGTGAGAAGCGCTTTTTTCTTTTCTTTCCTCAATGCAAATTATAATATCCAATATATTCAGACGTATTTGACAGCATTGTTTGTTTACATGTTTGTTTTACAAGACTTTTATCTGGAATAATTCTGCAGATCTTGGGTTGAATATTCAGAAAAATATCAATGAATTACTGTCAGGGGAGCAAAAAGAGAGAGCGTAGTATAGTAACGCCTTTGAGCATGACAATTCTTGTATATGACTGTGATGTGACTGAAGAGGCTTCGTTGTTTCTTTGTAGGAAAAACCTAATGGAGGCCGAGTTGGTGAGAAGTAAAAATGACATGATGTCCCTGAACAACCAGTTATTAGACGCCATCCAACGTAAACTGGAGCTGTCACAGGAACTGGAGGCCTGGCAGGTGGGGTCCCTTTTTTTCCTCTGTGGAGCTTTTTGGTCCTCGTATGCAGTCTGTTGTATCCTTTGTCGCACGGTCTCTTATTCATGTTGTCTTAACTGCCTTGCAATCTGTGAGCATACCTCGGATTCGTACACCTTTGACATCCGCGTCGCAACTGATGAAAAGTCACTTTTTGAGGCAGACAGTCTGCAGTAATAGATGGGAGATGGCTGTATCTCAGTTTGGTGTCCTCAGTGGGAGGTCAGGTACAGACGCAGCCATATCTCTCTCAGCCCTGTCGGTTTGGAGGGATATGAACGGCAGGTGTCTCTGTCTACGAGTCCTTCTGCTGCTGAGTCACTATGCCAAACTGAGCCATCTGCAGGAGGGTCTGAGCTCTCGCGTTTTCATGAAGATAATGCAGATAATATTTTAACCAAAACACCGATTTCTGGAGAAATCATGTTTGTTAGCCAAAAGCAGAAATATGGCTTAAATCATTCACTAAAATTGCTAAATGTTTGTTATGATAACCACTTATCCTCTACCAATCAAACATAATCTGTAAAAATATACCTTTGTATTTCTAATGTGAATAATATCAGAGATGTGATGACACACAAACAAATATAATTCTTTATTTATACATGGAAGTGCACATGCAGTGATTGGTCCACAAATAAAAACTGTTAAATATACAGAAATGTGCAGGAATGTTTACAAGCCATTTACAAATCAGATTCACTGAGCAGAATAGTCAAGAGTTCAGAGACTCTCTAAGACACAAATAGGATCAAAAACATAATCTCCTAGGCCCCTTAAAGGATATTGATATTTTTTATTTTTCTTATTTCCAGCTAATCCCATGAAAAAACAAGCCAACAATCCGTTAGCCCATCTCTCAATAATTTACGACTTTTGCAGCCTGTCTGTGGCCCATTGGTTCTTACTGAAGAATTAAATCTTTAAAAACTAGTTTCATTTTTAAAACGGGGTCAGTAATTTCCTAAAATAACTGGGCACTGTAGTTTTTAACAAATGTTAAGGGAGGAGGAGTAAGTAATTCATTTGTTGGGGACTATTTTTAGCAAAGGATTAATACACATTTGGTGATCTAGTGAGTATGTACGGCAGCTACATAAACCGTAGTGCCCATGTTCATGGTAGTGAAGGAACATATCACCCATTGCAATGATATGTCTTTAATAGTGGAGATCTAAGGTAGAGAGGATCATGCACCAGTATATCTGGGTTTGGCTACACAGACAACACTTTTTAATAATATGAGAGACATGAGACACCATACTGAATTCCTGCTCATTTCCTCTTCCCACCTTTCTTCAGGACGACATCCAGACCATCATCAACCAGCAGCTCCGGTCCCAGCAGAAGTCGGAGCTTCCTCAGAAGAAGTCCACCTCCAACGGCACGTCCTTCTTCCGCAGGCCCAACAGGACGGCCTCCACCTCCACCTGGAGTTCAGACGCTAATCAGGACAAAGCCCAATCCCTCTGGAGGGACTGGTTAAGACGGGGGAAAGGGGCACAGTATGGCACATAATAAACAGTGAGTGCTACATCTTCCTCCTGTGTGCCGACGAGAGGATGTGTCAGGAGGACCGGTCAGAGTGCAGCTTCCCGTACATCTTGTGTGGTGAAAAGAAGCTGCGAAGACACTTTTTATTTAATTTTTTTTTTCCGGTGATGAACAACAGAGCCACTACGGACAAAGACTTGTCAAATAGACACATGTACAGAGCGAGGCAGAGCCTTCCTAAAATCTAAACTGTGACAAACTGGAACACTAGCATTTTGACAGAATTACATTGGAAAGGTTCGCTTGAGACTAAACATGGTGCCTTATTTTGTAATATTCATAATATTATGAATGTCTTCATGTTTGAGACTATATGGTATACATGATGGGTGTAGATCAGCAGAGTTTTTGTTCAGATAATTTAATGTCACAGATCAAAGAGAAATACGGTGAGGAAATAAATGGTCACAGTTAATTTGTAACCGTACTGAAATGTGTCTTTACATGCTGAGTTGGATGTGAGAATTTACATTATTTACTGTCAGTTTTGTTTCATATTACTAAATATGTAAAAATGTTGATTGTATAAGAAACACTGTATGTCTTCATGTACACTGAGAAAGCTGTTTATTTTTTTATAATTTTGTTTTTGTTGTCTGAATGATGACTTGGTGTGGTACGTGTCACACATGTATGCCTGTGTTCAACATTAAAGCTGTTTAGTACAAACTCTGTCAAATAACCCTTTCAGGGTTTTGTGTTTTTGTCTGTTTGTGAATGTTGATATGATAAACTGAAAAGGGTAGAATCTGTGAACTGACAACACATCTGAACAGAAGCGCTAAACCAGTAGCAAGATGTTAGAAAACTACTACCTAAAGATGTTAGAAAACTACTCAATTCAGAGCAACGATTATTTACTCAAGGCGACCTAGTTTTAGAAAAGTAGTAGTTTGAGTCTTGTAACTGTTTATTTTCTACTCTCATCCTATATTGTCTAGTTAAGAGAATTTGATCAGGGAACTGAAACATTTCTTTAATTTAGAGAATTAATGCTAATTTTCTTCTGAACAATATCAAAATGCAGCCTTGGACCCAGGAAGACTCTTTACTGAGATTGATTAGCAAATACACAAATTGAAGTGTTTGCAATGTCCAAAGTAATCCATACAAATACTGGAGAAGATATACTCAATATGCAGACCCTTTAGAAACTATTGAAACAGAGACCAGTCAGAGGTGCAGTCTGCTGCTGCCCTCTGCTGCCCTCTGCTGACGGTAAGCAAACATGAGCGAAAAAGCAGAGTCCAAGAAGCTTTAGTTGCAAGGACGACTGAACTCAACACAGCCGGTGCAGTCTCACATTTGATATTTTTGCTCAAATAATTTTTTTAATAAGGCCCAGAAATGACTGAAGATAATTTATCTTTGACACATTGTTCATCCTGGTGTGCAAAAGCCCTTTTATAACAAACCAAGTCAAGTCTATGTCTCCCAAAATATTATTCAAAAGATCTTTAAAATGTACATGCACTTTCTCCCATTTTTCCCCATAAACAAAAGGCAAATAGTATCTTATCTGAAGCTTATCTTCTGTCTTACATAACTGTCAAGAATTGTTCCCACAACTATTTATTGTGAAGCTAGTTTAAGCGTGGGGAATATTAGATTCATCTGTATTACTCTTATTTCGAGTTGCATACGATCACTACCTATAATACGGCCACAGAGAGATTGTTTTTTATAATGTTTTCATGTTTTGTAAAAAAAAAAGTTACTCAGCAACAGCAGACCACGTCTCATTTTGATGACGTTTACAACTTCAATGTACTGAGGAACTGCTACTGGATTCGTAGAAGCAATTTTCTAAATCAAAAAACACACACTTCTTCCCGTCAAACAGGTACGACAACCCTCTCTATCGTTTGCATACGTTGTTTAGACTGATAATACACGACATCAATACAACAGTTTATGAAATGAATGCTGAAATAGAGTCGTGGTGACCCCCATGGCAGCTTAGCTTGCTACTCCACAAGCTAGCTAACTAGCTAACTAGCCCTGATGCAGGACGATTACTGCTACTAGCTAACCCTGCTAGCCAGTTAGCTAACTAGCGTCAAGTAGCTAAAGCTGATACTAAATTGCTATACGGGTGACATGGCATTTTCGAAATAGCGTAATAGTGACTAGTTGAAAAGCTAGTTCAATAAAGTAACACGAGTTATGACTGTAAGGGGCTTAACAGAAGTGACTGGTAACCGTGACAACACATTGTAACGATAAGCCGCCGAGGAAGTGAGGCACTGAACAAGCTAACGATGACAGCCGGTCCATATGTTCACTGCTCCGTGTCAATCTGTAAGCAGGTGTAGCTGCCTTAAGAATCGTTTCAATATAATGCTGACTTTAAACGACTCTGCTACAGAAAAAGAAGGCTTAACAGAACTGTATTATGGCACATTTTTTGACGTAAAGAATTACAGACAATGGGACGTGGTGGCCTGGAGACGCAAGTTCCAGTTAATTTGAACGATGTGATGATTAAATAACAGCTTACCAAGCTGTTAATGATTAGGTGCTGAAGTCGAAAGACTGAAAGGATAAGGTGATTATGATTTCATGTGTATGTGGAAATATACGGTATGTGGTTACTTGGATATTGTAAGTCTTGTTCCATTGCCAGTTGTTGTCTCCACGTTGCTCCTTAAGGGCAGGTGTTTTTCGATGGAATGAGTGTTGAGCCCCAGTGAGATGACTGACCAGGGCAACAACAACCAGAACATCTCCTGCAACCCCTTCGCCGCCCTCTTCAGCTCACTGGCTGATGCCAAGCAGTTTGCATCAGGCCAGAAACCACAACAACTGTCTGCAGAACCACCACGTGAGTTATCAGAGCTAGTGCGATCCACTAATAAGAAGTATAGTCAGTGCTTATGTGGATCGATAAGTCAAAATGCAGTTTATATAAAATATTATCAGTGTTAGAGAAGCATCAGGGTTTTTAATTCCTTGTCAGTATAGGTCATACTACCATCTAGCTCAAATGTATCCGCGTGGTTTCATACTCACCCTCTGTGTCTTGTATCGCAGTGGAGGACTCAGGAGAGAGCCATTCAGAGTCAGAAAACTCTGTGTCAGACAGCGTTGATGACAATGATGACTCCGTGGCGGAGATCAGCCGCTCCTTCCGGTCCCGGCAGGAGCTGTGTGAACAGCTCAATGTCAATCACATGATCCAGCGGATATTTCTCATCACTCTGGACAACAGTAAGTAAAAGGAGAAAAATAATCGGCCTTTGATCTGTAACTTCTACCGACTTCATACAGTACAAGTGCGTTGGGCTCAGGTCTACTGAATACATGTTGGACCCATTAATAGGAGACAGCTGGTTGTCACCGTGAGCAGAGCTGCATTGCATAGTTCCAAACACTTATAAACCAGAGTTACAGTGAATTACACTGAATAATAACAAATAAAAGTTAGGTTTTGGTTGAACTACTCTCCTTTTATCCATATTCATATTCCCTTCTGTGTATCTCTTCACACATCTCTGTCTCTTCTTCTTTCCTCATTCTTGATCTGTCTCACTTTTCATTGTTGGTTAAATTACTTTTATACATCATCATTAAATTAGTTTTCACCTCTAATAGAGATGCCTTTCAGATTGTGTCTAGTCACGCGTTCACCCATTCAGATAAGTCCCAGACGCTGCTTTGACCCACATCATGGTGTCGGTCTGAATGGGGTGCTTAAAAAAACCTTCACATTATGTCATTAGGCACAATGCAGAGTGATAGCTGTTTTTTATATTGAACATATGTTTTCTGATTGAGAACACCAATAGCAAGATTATTTCTGTTGTAGCTTTCAAATTGTGCTAGATTGTGATATGTTTTGGTCAGGTCAATGACTGATCTGGGTCTCAGTCTAGTTTCTGGTTTATAAACATGTCCACAAATTGAAGGAATTGAAGGATTTCCTTATATCCACATTCGTCACATAGGAGACATTCCACCTGCATGACTCAAATATCAAAAGTCAACAGCAAATACCTGGTAGTAGCACACAAAAGCATCCACAACTGTAGTTCCATGTGCATTGCTAAACAGGACTTTTGTGTTGGATAGTAAACATAGTCAGTGTGTTCTTCTTTTTTTGTTTACACTGGATATTCAACATGGTAGACTGTAGAGATGATCAACAATAGCACTTTCAATATCTAGTTAACTTATTGTAGCTATAGGTTTATAGTAAACCTGCAGCAGTCCTAGAGTAACTAGTTTTTGTAGTAACCACTCTTCAGTTCACCCTTTTGTATCAAAGCTGACCAGTGTGAGGCCAGTGTAAAACCCAGAGTGTGAGATGGAGGTTGCATAGTAAGGTCAATTAATCCATGTTCACCCTTTTACATTACCAGAAAACCATTATTCCCTGAGGTACTTGCTTCAATCTGGAAGGGACATTAGACAGACAGGTGTTTGATGTAACTGTATTTCACCTAAATAATAGCATAGTCTGTCTATTCTGTTGTTGCTAAGTTTCCAGTATGCACTGGAAGAAATTACATACCACCCTTTAAGACAATACAAAGACCTTGCACACTTCAAAGTCTTGCAGTGAAGTCTGTTTGTGAGTTGACTGGGTCTCTCCACCACAGGGTGAGTCATGGTGTTCAGGAAATGCAAGCTAAAAGCCTCTGTTTTTACATAGAGCCTATTCTTAAATAAACCGGAGTGAATACTTTCTGTGTGTTTAATCCTCTAAAACTACAATAATAAAACTACAATTAGTCCAATATTCATGGTTGTCTTGGTTTAAGCTTGGACCCTGGTTTTATTCTCACCCCTAGGTGACCCCAGTCTGAGAGGCGGTAATGGGATCCCTCCTCGCTGTGTTTACCTGGAGGAGATGGCTGCAGATTTGGATGGACAGGACTGGCTGGACATGGACAACATAGAACAGGTCAGATGGCGGCAACATGTTTTTATGTCATCACTCGACTCTTCCCATGTCTTGTTTCTCTCCTCTCAATAAACCACTAAATGTTTGGTACAATTGGTGTCCTCCAGGCTCTGTTTAACCGTCTGCTGCTGCTAGAGCCTGGAAACCACCTCATCTACATGACGTCATGCAGCGCTGTTAACCTGTCTGCTGACCGTGATGCTGGAGAGAAGAGTGCCATCCCTTACCTTTTTGCTTGTTACCAAAGGGCCAAAGAAGAGGTGCAAGTTTTTCCTGCAGAACTGTCATAGTCGCACTTTAATGCAGCTATTTTCAGAGCTTGCCTGCTGTTAATAGATTATTCTCGGTAATTGGAACATAAAAATAACCCGTCTTCTATAATTCAATTACTTGATTATCTGTGCACCAGGTGACGAAGGTACCAGAGAAGCTACTGCCGTTTGCTGTTCGCTGTAAGAACCTGACGGTTTCTAACACACGGACGGTTCTGCTCACCCCGGAGATCTACATCAGCCAGAATGTCTACGAACAGCTTCTGGACCTGCTGCTGGAAGCTTTCAGTGGAGCGCGTAGGTTTAGGATTGGTCCAGTTTAGGCCTGACTCTTTCCTTCCTTCTCGTGTATTTGTCTTCTCCCTGTCTCTCACTTTTTTGTCTTGTTATTTCTCTTGTTGTCTTTGGTAAAGCTTTGCTTTGAGTTTTCTCTTCTCACTGTGTTTCAGAACCAGAGGAGGTGGTTGAGTTTGTGGAGGAGGCCATTGCTGGCCTACTCTCCGACCAGGAGGTGCGTACCTTTGCGGAGGTGATGGTACCGGTGTTTGATATCTTCCAGGGACGTGTCAAAGACTTGGACCTGTGCCAGCCTCTCCTCTACTCCTACCTAGATGTTCTGCTCTATTTCAGCCACAATAAAGATATTGCCAAGGTCAGGAGATACACAAGGATGTTTGCAAATCCCGTAACTTTGGTGTTCACAACAAATCAAGTGATGTACAGTAATATTTAGTAAGCACACAATCTAAATCACATATACTGTAATGGAATAAGATTTCACAGTGCTACCTAAACCTTTCATGTTTCATATTTTAGTGCCCCTAACTTTACAAATCCTTCCACAGTTCTTTTTTTTTTTTCGGTTTTTCGTAGGTGTTGGTGGAACACATTCAGCCCAAAGACGCAGCTAATGGTTTACAGTACCAGAAGAGCCTACTGGGGGTAGTGTTAAGTATCTCCTGCTTGTTGAAAACCCCAGGTGTGGTGGAGGGACATGGCTACTTCCTAAACCCCTCACGCTCCAGCGCCCAGGAGACAAAGGTCCAGGAGGCCAACATCCACCAGGTAACCAGATTCTCTTTGTTTGATGTCTTTATTTTTTTTTACCTCCTTTTAAAAATGAAACCATATCCTGATTGTCAGACTGATCATGTCTCTGGGCTAATGATCTTTACTCCCCTTGTGTTGCAGTTTATGGGCCAGTTTCATGACAAGCTGCACCAGATCTTGAAAAACCTGCTCCAGCGATCTGGTGAGACGCGCCACTTGCTGCTCTCGTGGTTGGGCTGCTGTTTGCAGGCTAACGCTGGCCGGGCTAAGATATGGGCCAATCAGATGCCGGAGATCTTCTTCCAGATGTATGCCTCAGATGCATTCTTCTTAAACTTGGGTGCAGCACTGCTGAAGCTGTGTCAGCCCTTCTGCAGGCCGTGTTCGCCAAAGCTGCTCACCTTCAATCCTACCTACTGCGCTCTCAAAGAGCTGAGCGAAGAAGAGCGGCGAAATCGCAATGTGCACGCAAGAGGTAAATATATGTGAAAATGAGTGTCAATAATCCTTCCCTTTTACCAATTTAAATACATTATCAGGATTAATGCAGCAGCAGCTCTAGTATTTGTTGGTTTATAGCACTTTGTACAGCGTTTTGTTTTTAAATAGCGGTAGTATTTTCCAAGAGTATACATTACATTTCATGACTAAATTGTGCCTTTCTTATATACCAGGTCTCGACAAGGAAACCTGTCTGATCCCTGTTCCCCCTCAGCAGCCGGTGGAATCTGCACAGTCCTACAGCCTGCTGACTGAAAACCTCATCCTCACGCAACTCACGCTGCATCTTGGCTTCCACAGGTTGCATACCTTCAAACAAGCACCAACATAACGTTCATAAAGAAATGAATCTGTTTCACAGATCTGACAGAAATGTAGTGTACTGTATGTTCCTCATGTTATCACCATATGTCAGCATTAACCTCGGTTGTCTTTCTTCTGTTTGTGTCCATGCATCTGTGCAAATGCATAACGTGCATGTGCAGACTCCATGAGCAGATGGTGAAGATGAACCAGTCTCTCCACCGGCTCCAGGTGACATGGCAGGAGGCCCAGCGAACAGGCAACCCAATGTCGGAGCAGCTCCTGGAGCAGTTTGAGCGTCTGATGATTGTTTATCTGTCAACCAAAGCTGCCACCACGCAGCCTGCCATGCTGCAATGCTGCCTTAACCTCCAAGCTTCCACCGGTGCTCTGCTGGTTCAGCTTGGTGTGGGAAACCAGGGGACTGACCATGTAGCACTCAGTTTTCCCCTGCCCTCCCTACAGGACACCATGCTGTGCTATGTACCAGGTAGGGCAGATCTTCCACTACACTACAAATACAGTGAAACAGAAAGCCCAAATTTGGTTGTGACAATCTTTTCTTCCTTGTGTGAAACAGTGTGAATAAATGCTGCCCATGCCTCATAATTCATAGAAACATAATTTGAATGTAACATCCTTTTTTCATCTGATGTTACGACACCTTGCCAGCATGTAATTAATGATATTTCAGACCATTCTCAAAATTCACTTTTTAATAAGGTTTGAGTTTATAAAGCGCTGCAGGGTTCATGTTCAGTTCAAATGAAAAATGTCAGTTCTAATACTTTTGGACCTGATATTTAAGTTTTTAACTCTGGATTACATACAGCTGATACATGCAAGGTAGTAGTGGTTAGTCACTCATTCTAGTTATTCATACATGCTGAACATTTCTACACATGATAGTCGTTACTTAAGTGTGTCTTTTGTTTGTCAGAGTTTTTTGCAGAGAACTTGGGAGATTTTTTCATCTTCCTGCGTCGATTTGCAGACGATGTTTTGGAGTCTTCTGCAGAAAGTCTGGAGCAGATCCTTAACTTCATCACTGTCTTCATGGGTAACGTAGAGAGGTACATGATTTTAACCTATCATGTCAGCGATTGTGGTCAGTTGAAAGGAAGAATTGCGAGGCCCAATGGGGCATGAATGGTGCTGGCCATCTTGGAATTTTTCACATATCCCTTCAACAGGATGAAGAACCCTCATTTAAGAGCAAAGCTGGCAGAGGTCTTGGAGGCAGTGATGCCCCACATGGAGCCAGTGACTCCTGGTGCTGTTCAGCCAATCATGTTCCAGCGCGAGAGAGTCTTCTGCACCTATAGACATGCACCTCAGCTGGCCGAGGCCCTCATCAGTGTGTTTGTAGACATTGAGTTCACAGGTGAAGCAATTGTATTCCTCACACAAGTTTTGTTTTGCTAGTGCTAGATGTAGATGGAAACAGCATTGAACATAACAGTACTGCCGAGTTTGAATAAATCATATTTACATCCATCGATTGCTTAACAGGCTTCCACATGTATTCACACCTGATTAAAATGTCATGTAACACTCACAATAAGAAATAAAACAAAAACTGACTCTTGGGATCATTAAGAGTCTTTTTCTAGTCATGTGACACGTTTAAGAGGTTGGATTCTGTGTGAACACTTGTGTGTGTTCTGCAGAAGCCGGATGAAGTGAAAACCAAACTACAAAGTTAGCAACGAAGCATGTTTGAATTTACTTGGATTCCTCTTTTTTCAGGTGATCCTCATCAGTTTGAACAGAAATTCAACTACAGAAGACCCATGTACCCCATCCTCAAGTATATGTGGGACAAAGACAACTATAGAGAGAGTATCAAGGTAACAAGAAATCAGAGTCTTGGAGATTCTTCATCCAAGTAAACGGTTTTGTTTGTGTTGTGTGTGTTCATCATGTGGTTGCGGTGAGAATGTTCGGTTGCATCTGACAATCGTCAAAAATCTAATCCTGTTCTAATCATGTTGTTTGCCGTCTCAATTGCTAGAAAAAACTCCTTAAATCCCTTTCTTTAAGAATATTCTCAACCACTGAACCACTGCATAACAATCTTGGTAATAGATTAACATTGGCAGGATGGCAGTAAAGGAAAAATATAAATATAGCGTTAATATTTTGTGGTGGGTGTACATAAACATATTTATTGGCTATATAGTGTAATATGGAGTTTATGATCTGGCAACTTCATCTATAGCAGATATTGATTTTTGGTGGCAAGAGCAGCGAATAGTCTCCTCCAGAAGGCCTCCATGTTTCCTCTCTCACACCACATCTCATTCAAATGGTTTCTAGTATGAGAGGAGTAGCAATGAGGAAATGTGGGATAAAAGAGGAGGAAAGTAAACGCCCTGAGGTGTACTTTTATAGCCCTGCAATGGGCTGGTAAACTGTCCAGGATGTTTTCATTATATTTCACTCAATGCATGATGGGACAGGCTTTGGCTTCTTGTTACTACCCTCAACAGCCATACATGTACAGGCAATGAAGGAATTAATGTGGGGGGAAAAAACAGGTGTGCATGGTTTACTACCAGGTCATTATATATTGGGAGACTGCTTAATAAATTACAGATTGATGCCATTGTGCTATTCATTTTTCTGACATCTCTTGTTTCAGCATTTGGCGCACTATGCATCTGAGAACCTGGAGGCCATGAACCCCCCTCTGTTCCTCCGGTTCCTCAACTTACTGATGAACGATGCCATCTTCCTACTAGATGAGGCCATTCAGGTAAGACAGATCAGTTCACCATCACCCATACATGCAAAACTTTGCACCAATTTTAACACATAAACATCACATATAGAGTAAACTACCCTTATGTTCTCACTTCTGTTTGTCTGGTGTTTATTTAGTTTGCTGTGGTGCTCACATCACATGTAATTGGTGGTAAAGGTTAGCTTTGCATAAGCACAACCCACATAATACTGGACACAAGGAGGGAATCTGGCCCAGATTTGATCAACTATGGGGATATAAACTTGCTTGCCAAAATGTTTATAAATTTAAATCAACATATCTGATAACTTGTTTATTATTTTAGCTGTATTTTATCATAGGCAGATTGTCAGTTTTTTATTTTAGCTCAACAAAAGAATAAGACTCATCTTGTTGTGTTGTAGTACCTGAGTAAAATCAAGGTTCTGCAGCTGGAGCGGGATCGAGGGGAGTGGGAAGGCCTGGCCCCCGATTCCCGAAGAGAGAAGGAGTCAAGCCTGCAGATGTTTGGACAGCTGGGACGCTTCCACAACATCATGTCTAATGAGACCATTGGCACACTGGCCTTCCTCACCTCAGGTCAGGCTGAAAAGATTTGACTCTTGATATGGATTCACCAATTAAATCTTGTCTTCATCCCTCCCATGCTCTTTCTTCATTCTCATTTTCAGAGATCACCGGGATCTTTGTGCATCCCTTCCTGGCTGAGAGGATCATTTCCATGCTGAACTACTTCCTGCAACACCTAGTGGGTCCTAAGATGGGTGCCCTTAAAGTCAAGGACTTCAGTGAGTTTGACTTCAAGCCCCAGCAGCTTGTTTCTGACATCTGCACCATCTACCTGAATCTGGGGTATGTTGTGAACGAACACTCCTCTTTGAAGAATTGTTAACGATTAGAGAATAAACTGTGAAAAAAAAGTATCTAGCTGTCTTTTTTATGTGGTATAATTTGTTTCTCATTCCTTTATTGGAGCCATATCATCTGGAGAAGAAATAAAGTGGCACACTGCTGAGTACCATCACTATTGTGGTTTCCAATAAAATAAATTCTGGTTTCTGTCTTTGGCAGTGATGAGGAGAATTTCTGTGCTACAGTCCCAAAGGATGGACGATCGTACTCTCCTACCCTCTTTTCCCAAACAGTTAGGGTACTGAAGAAGATAAACAAGCCTGGGGACATGATTGTGGCTTTTGGACTCCTTGCTGATAAAATAAAGGTATCATTTGACTTGGAAACTGTTTACTGTTCTATGACTCTATCCAGTGGTCACTGGTGAATACAGATGGAAACACTGAAAATGTTTGTCACCATTGTGCCTCTGTTTCAGCCCCATGCAGACAGACAGCAGCAGGAAGAGGAGACGTATTCAGATGCCCCAGATGAGTTCTTGGATCCCATCATGTCCACTCTGATGCTGGATCCTGTTCTTCTCCCTTCCTCCAATGTCACCGTTGACCGCTCAACTATAGCAAGGCATCTCCTCAGGTTAGTTACTTCCTGCAGAGCACCGATATTCTCTCGGGATGATTTTCATTATTTGTCTCTTTTGTAAGCAGAGAAATTGGGATATCTGTGTCTTTATTTGAATCTTTTTTAATCTTATTAAGTACTATTACTGTACATTCAGAAATTAAACATGTGACTGATACAGACACTTAGTGTGCAGGAGTCAAATACATAACCATTTATTAATTATGTACTCTTTGCAGTGACCAGACAGACCCCTTTAACCGCAGTCCTCTAACCATGGACCAGATCAGGCCGAACGAGGAACTCAAACAGCAGATCTTACAGTGGCTGGATAATCACAAGCAGGAGAGGCTGCAGCTGGGACCCAGTGGCTAGCCGGTGATCCTTCGCTGTGATAAACAATGACTGCATCCTTGTTTTCTCTTGGTTCACATCTCGCGTGCTCCTCTGCTTCTTGGCCAGTCCGTGGTGTGCTTGCCTGTGTGGATTTCCGCTGACTCCTCCGGTCCGACAAACATTACATTTGCCTTTTCACGCAGCCTTCACGCTCAGTGGATATTCTCTCTGTGACAACAGGCCAGGCAAACTGTAGCCCACCGACTGGTGATGTTTTCAGTATCCATGCATAGTAGCTGTTCGACTCCTATGATGCCCTACAGTAACAATAGTAGGGTGATTCAACCTCTGGTTCCTCTCTCCCTGAATACTGTGTATTAATTAGTTATCAAAATCGGAACTTTGGCCAGAAGTATCAGTTTCAACAGGACTTGTTGAATGTACTGTATGAACTCATGACTGGCCAGCTGGCCCATTACTAGATTTTATACTGCGAGGTAAGTATTTTTGGGAACTCTTAAGGCAGAACGTGAATGGAATCGCATATGATTTGACCTTGATTTGACCTTCATAAAGAATACATTATGCACTGCCTTTGAAATATCTTGAACATCCTATATTTGAGCACTTTTAGTTCAATCTCAAGCAACATTGTAAATAAAATCAGCAATTAAAAGTCAGACATAGGAAAAACTGAATTTAATTGTGTGTGATTTTTTTTTTTTTGTGGAAAAAATCTAGATTTACTTGGAGATGTTGAAGATCTTGTTCACTGTAATAATACAACCTGTAACACAAAACCATAATGTGAAATCTGTATTTGAGTGCACCTGCCTTTAATCAAGCACTAATTAAGACCTCGTTAGGATCTGAGCGCTTGCTATAGTTAATAGGTTATTGGATATAAGGATTCAAACAGTTTCAATTACTATACAGTAATTACACTATTTGAAGCACGTTTTAGGATGTAGAACATCCACATACACACCATTTTAAAATTTAAATCTACCTAAAAATGCCAGAATGCATTGACAAAATTGAAATTGCCAGTATTGATAGACACCATTGTTCGGTATGTCAATGCAGAGTGGAAAGTGGAGAGCAGCTGCTCACTGCGTTTACAGGTTAATACTAATGGACAGTGGTGTGATGGCTCCAGCGGCAATTTGACCAGCAACCAAAAAAAAACTCCTCAGATTTTAGAACGCTCCCTTCAGAGAAGACATGTTACAGCTGTTTTCACCGGCTGAGTAGTGATCCTCATGTCTCAGGAACCTGTGAAGTGCAATTGATGGCTCCTGAAACAAAAAGGCAAGAAAATACTATTAACATGCCATTTTTAAATTTGTAAAATGAAGCAACACAGTGGCTTTTAAAACTACCAACCAAAGTCTGACTGAATAAATCTGAGGTGAAGAATAATTCATAATATATCTACATTGCCTAATTTTAATAAAACTTTAGTGGCAAAACATGCTTTTTGCTAAATGTATTCGGGCTAAGTTATTTACAAAAATAATAAAAATCACAATATTGTTTAATTTTAAGGTCGTCGTTACAATGACCATATTTCTTGAGATTGAACCCAAAAAAAGCCAAAATATAGGGTGTGCAATCAGTTTTGTGCAGCAGGTCATATAATCATTGCCATCCTTTGAATTAGCATTCATCAGATTAACTGATGCATCCCGATCTAGCATTTTGAGCAGATGTTTTTTTGTGTGAAACATGGTGAACTAACATGTGGGCAAACAGTTGATCAATAGAACCGGTGCCTAAAACCAACAGCCTTGCAGTAAATGTCAGCGAATGAGGATCTGACTTGTTTCATACTCTTAAGAGACATAATCATTCATTTGTTTCTTTAGGGCATATAAGGAGTTGTGGATATATATATATATATATAAGAAAGATCAGAAAAAGATGACCTGTTTTTTGAGTAGCTTTTTGAATCATTTTAATTCAAAATGAAGTGTGGTTATATAACATGGCAAAATGTGAGAAAGATTACCGTATGTATTTGTTGGCATGCCCTCATACTGTATGTTGTATATCTACCACCTGAATGATTACATGGGTTAAATTATAATGCAATATTTTTGTTTTAACTGTGATTATAAAATGTTTATTTTGGATGTACAGTATGATTAAGAATAAAACTAATGTGCGTTATATAAGACATTATGCTCTCTTTCAGAAATGTGACAGATTTTAGTCCATTGCAATATACTTTTTGTTATCAGAGCAGAACATATCAGTCACGAAATGGATAACAAGCAGAAATAGAAGACCTTAACAAACAAGTTTAAATGTAAATATAGATTATTTACCAGAAGCTGATATTTGTGAATGCCACAAATTGATTTAGAACAATGGTTTAGGTAAATGTGAATTTGAGAACATTTTGCTCCTTTTTTAAGTAATATGAGCTGTGTCTCCAGTGTCCTTGTGTATCACACTTCAGTTCATAATAGTGATGTTACATGTCAGGAAAGCTCAGCAACTATATGTGAAATTCGTCAGAACCATGTACTGCATCTGTATGTGATATGTAATAAGAATTCTCACAAATTTGGACAACATGAGCTCCTGTCTATTTAGAGCTGCTCCTGGTTGCAACTTCACAAACTTAAACATTTATTTGAACAATTAGCTGTTTCTACTAATGAGTATTGAGAAACACTCTGGTTATAGGAACTACACATTTGTTACTGGACTGTGAAGTCTTCATCTATACTAAAGGGGCTAAAGGCAGCAGTTCTAACTTTTCCATTGTACTATATACTGTATATACAGTATTTGATTTACATATACAGCTCTGGAAAAAATTAAGAGACCACTGCAAAATTATCAGTTCCCTGGATTTACTATTTATAGGTATGTGTTTGAGTAAAATTAACTTTGGAAAATTTGGAGTGGTCTTTCTATTTTTTCTGGAGCTGTATATGTTAGCAATTGTGGATTTAAAATACTTTTTTAATTT
>JAVQJF010125280.1:0-36286 GCA_036023855.1 Gadopsis marmoratus | reverse complement strand
ATTTGTGCATTTTCTGCAGTGTTTAGCACAGCTATCCAGTTTAGCGACAGCTTTTCAGCTTTTCAGCATTCACACGCATTTTCTGCAGGAAATGCAATTTTTCTAGTATATACATATATGTACATATATGCATGCACGTGGGGGCCATACAAACTGCTGACGACCATTGTGAGTTGCTGCAATGACATTTCAGCAAAATGGACTAGCCTGCCGCATCATTTTTTCACTTTGATTTTCGGGGTGTCTTTGAATTCAGCCCTCTGTAGGTTGATAGTTTTCATTTCCATCAAACGATTTGGCATCCTTTCGTTCCTAACACATTACCCAGTGTAGATACCCACAGGATTTCTTTTCCCATTGAGATCTGATGTGTTTTCAAAGTGTTCCTTTAATTTTTTTGAGCAGTGTATATATATATATATATATTACAGGCAAAGCTGGACTGTGCATCACATGCTGCCCATATCTTGTTACCGTATGTACCGTATTAAGGATTGTAAAGAAAGAGTAATCGCTGGAGCCACTTGTCCCATAGATCACAATTCAGCACTGCCTTGTTTCTCAAAGCGCATGACATGGGAGAAATCATGGAATGTCTTTAGAGACATGGTGGCTGGAAAGATTGTCCTTCCGGTGTCAGAATTCCACAGGCTTGCTGTTGCTCTGCCTTTGACTTGACAAAATGAGCAACCCTTCAACTTAGAAATGGGTCACAACCCAGTCTTTCCAACTGTCCCCGTAGCGCCTCCCCTCTAAGTATATCCTTTTCGATTGATGGTGTTTTGAAGAGCTCGAATTTTATGTCTCGGGCATGGCCGACAGCGTATTTGGTGAAGCCTGGAACAATTTTGATCACATTAGCCGCATTTTCCATTTTTGGAAGGTAACATGTCCAGTCTTGGTGGCTGTAAGAGAAGCTGCTGGTGGCCGAGAGACAACAGGAGGATCAACCCCAAAGGTCTTGTTCTCATCAGAGAAGGAGCAGAGCAGAGAGGACAGAAAGGGTTTTCCCTGTGGCTCCACAAGCCTCTTATTCAACCGTCAAATGCTGTCTATTTATATCCCCAGAAAAATACAGTCACATTCACATAAAGCTTTCTCCTTTCTGTGGTGAACACAGGAATGCTTTGTGTTGCCCCAAGGTTTTTCACAGTTCCTTGCTGCATGTTGCCATGGTCTTGTGCTCATGAGCTTAGACCAAGGATAAAGATGCATTAAGAGACATGTGTAGTTTTTTCTGAGTTTGTTGGGAGAAAGGACGACTATGCTGCACTGTGCATAGTATGGGGTTTCTTCTTAGTAAATGAACAATTTCCTCCAAATTCCTGCTCAACTGGCCCCAAGTACTTATGCAATAAAATACACAGGCACTAGTTTTAAGATGATTGAGGAGAGTCCACCATATTTCTACAAGCTGTAACCACAGTATCAAACTTTTCTTTCCTATCAATTCCTGCCAACCATTCTACTAACGGGCAAACATCTACAAAAAAGAACTCAACCAAATCATTTACATTACATCCAGGTGAGCCACTTCCATATTATGGATGCACTGAACATTAGATTGAGGGTTTGCAGAAAATCTCCTGGCCTCTGTATATTTAGGTAATCCTCGAAGCTCTCTTGCAATCTCTATCTCTTTCCACGGGCTGTTTTCAAAGGTCAGAATCAACGGATGAGTTGTTCTTTTGTTGCATGTATCAGCAGGTTATGGCCATAAATCTCACGCAGGAAAGGACTCTCTTCAGGCATATATTGTTGGTTTGGAAATATAGTAACAAACTACCCTTCCAACAAGGTCTCACAAGTTTGTTTGGCCTGCAAAGACTGATTGCTGTGCGCTCACACCGTTATAAGATCCGAGTTTGGGGTAAAACAGCTCCAGGGTTCAAAATGACTCCTCAAAACAAACAAACTGTGAAAATGCCCCGGATTTGTTTTGATATCACAGACTCTTCACTTACCTTGAAGACAAACATCTCTCTCCTCAGTATAGCGAGGGTGTTGAAGCCTCCATCGCAGATGTTGGGTTTAGCGTTGGGGTGGGAGGGTCTATCTCCTGGGGGCAGCCTCGGAGGTCGTGTCTGCCTGTCTGGCTTGCGGGGGTCTGAAGGAGGATGGGAGCGGGGAGGGGGTGCCGTCGGCAAAGGCTTGGTGGGCTGGGGAAGCTTATCAGGAGGTCCTGGAGGAAGTCAGAGAAAACTATCTCACCTATTGTGTTACATACCTGCAACACATACAATTTGCACCAGGGGGAAGTGTTTAATTTGAACCACACCTTATCACACCCTTCTGAACAACAACATACCGGGATGTTCTGAGCAATATTGGGAAATATGATTATTTGCTGAGAGTTAGATGAGAAGATTGATACCACTCTCATATCTGTATGCTAAATATGAAGCTGCAGCCAGCAGCCAGTTAGCTTAGCTTAGCTTAGCACAAAGACTGGAAACAGAGGGAACCAGCTAGCCTGGCTCTGTTCAACAGTAGGAAAATCCTCCAACCAGCATCTCTAAAAAGAATTAATTAACACATGACATTCCCAGGCAAGCAACTGGATCCAGTCTTGCTAGCCAAGTCTATGCTAAGATAAGCTAACCATCTGTTGCCTCTAGTTTAATATTCACTGTACAGACAGGAGAGTGGTATCCATCTTCTCATTTAACTCTCGACAAAGCAAACTATTACTATTGCCTACAGGTCTTACTATTCATTCAAACGAATATTAGGCAAAGTAGAAACTAAATTTAGACTGACTCCAGGAATCTTAATTTCAGGCTCTCCTATTTGCCCTGAGTAGGGTAGATATTTCAGATGTAAAAATGCATTAACATTTAGTGAGCCACTTTCATTATTATTGTGCCAGTTACAAGCAAGCAGCCATTGTAACTGAAACCACAATGGCAAAATAGGAGGTAGAGGTGAGGAAGGGCATTTAGCAACAAGGAGTTGAAGGCAAAAACACTGTTCATCACTGCCAAGTTTAGGGATTCAGCTCACCAAAATATAATATATGTTAAGATGAATAACAGAAAATCAAAAGCATAAGGAATAGCAATGTATATACTGCAGGGATAAAAATAAAATGTCCTCCCAAATGGAAGCCCAGACATGCCTCGGTGCATGTGGGCTGTGTGTATGAATTATTGAGCACATGACGACGCTTGAATAACACTGTGTAACTGTGAAAACGAGGATATGAGTTGCCATGTGTTGATTTGGGCCAGCAGATGCAGGAATAGATGACTGTAATATAAAAGATGCAAATATAACAAGCAACCCCACCACAAACCCCCGTCATGAAAAGTACCAACGCAGAATGGCAGAAATATTCAGGAGTTATGCACTAATGATTAAATGACCCGGCGAGTGATTTAAAAGTCAGTAAATGAAAACAGGATTGAATGAACTGAATGAGCAACCAATCATTTAATTGACTGGGCCAACCTATAGCAATTAAAAACAGAAATACAGAAAGATATACCATCAAACTAGCTGACACATTAGCTGATCACAGGATTAAGAGGGAGCGCTTCCCTGCTAGACATCTCCCAGTCCGCAGAACTGATCGTAAGGTCTGCACGAGAGATTCCATTCACTGACTGAATTAAATCCCCTGAAATACATCCCAGATTAGTGGTGCCAAAGCACTCTACAGTTATGTAAGCACTGGGAAGACCTGCAGTCAGATGGACATGTAGACAAACATGCAAATGCGTACAACACACACCAACATTATGTTAAACCCACACCAAGAAAAACGTGGCATTTGGTAGATTTGGGGTCTTTCAGTCTAACTAACGTCTAACTAAGTTTTTCAGGTTCCACATGTTAGACCAGTGGTCCCCTATGTGCCATCAAGGCCCAGCCAATCACTACGGCAGCTCATTTCACTGATTAGTACACTTTAAACCAAAGAACAGGAATCTAATCAGTGAACTCAGCTGGTGTGGTGATTGGCTACAATGACAATCTGCAGACTCCTGGGCCTTAATGCAACATAAATAGAAGCCAATAGTCTAGACTAAGAACAAGCGTGTCCAGAGAGCCATTTGGAGTGTTCTTAAGGGGGTAATCCAGCAATTTAGTAATGACCTTCCATAAAGTCGGGGTACTCACATGAAAAAAAAAAACTGATTCGATATAGCAGGCTGAGATATCCTAGGTTTTTGGCCCTATTATGGTTCAACCCTGGATTCTACAATTCCCATGATGCAACTCAATACATTTATTAGTCCCTCCCTGCCTACTAAATCAGTCAATCAGTGAATTAGAGTACAGTCCCCAGGTTTGAATGCTGGATTTCTGTTGAACATTTGTCTGTGTTTGTAGTCTCTGTATGAAGGTATTATTGGTGCAAAAAACACCTGAGCACCTGCGACAGTGAAATTTGTAGTTGTGGTCTACAGGGTTATTGTCTCAGACTTGACAACGTTCCTCCAGAGCGACAGGAAGAAGTATACCACAGTTGTGGAAAAAACATTTAATGGAGTGCAATGTAGTCATTTAGTGTTAGTATTAAATGGTAAGATTGTTATGTATACTTACACGATACACTATTATAATTAGTATCTAATTAATACCCATTTCTTATATAATCAACAATACGGTGTAAGTGCTATATTATTTATTTTATTAGTTACACCACCTTTTACATATTTAGGTGCCGAGAAGAAGTTTAGTGTAATTATGACTATGATATTTGGAGTACTGTTCTTTTTTCTCTCCTTAAGTTGGCTGGTTTATCATGTACAGTAATGAGCGCTTTCCTTACTCTGCCCCATGTGTGAACAGAAAGTAGTATATTCTCTTCAAAAGAGTGGCGATGTCATTATGTTCAAAGCTCAGTGAGAAAAATATATGTATATATGACAGTTTTATATCTTTGTGTATGATCTATCTTTATTATTTACAATTACTTGCAGGCTGCTAAAATTTTTCATTTATTTTTAAGTCAATATATTTACAGTGAAGTTTAAGCTGTTAATTATTCAAGAGGATTTGTGTTTACAAGAGGGAATATAAATCATCTGAGGAATAAATGCAACCAGCAGGCATTTCATCCCCAAGTACTATGACCTTAATACTACGGTAAGAAAAAGAAACAGCTAGATGTCCAAAACCGCAACAGTGGATCGATCCTCAACATCAAGCTCATCATACCCCTGTCAGACCTTTTCTTCCCATGATGCACCTGTGATCCTTGCTGGCTCCAACTGACTGCCAATCAAAATCCTGAATTGAACATCTCCTTTCCATTTACGGCCCTACACTACTTCTCTATAATATTCTCTTCTGCTCTTCAGCTTCTTCTACACCTCACCCATACTTTTATTCCCACCAAACCTCTCTACCTTTATGGAAACACATTCACACTTTTTCATATTCAACCTTTGTGTTGCCACCTTCTAATTCATCTAAACTGTGCAGCTCCCACCTTTGTCCCTGTTTCGCCTCTACATCTAGCATTACTGTTGCCAGGAGGAAGAAAAGGAGGCCAACTGGTGCTGGGGAAAAAAAAAAATGGACTGGAGCTGCCATCACTTGTCCTGCCCTTCAACTCCTGGTACAACAGAAAGGAGGAGGGAGGGGCAGCAGCGGAGTGGTGTTAAACATGAGAGGGATGAGGAGAGATTTGATTGCTTGCCCAGGTCTGTCACTCCCAGAGGGACGTGCCCTGACCATGTAAGCAGATGGCAGGTTCTCCTTGTGTGTATGTGTGTGTGTTAGTGTGTGTGTGTGTGTGTGCAGCCATTCATATGACAGACCAGAGTCATCTCAGCGGAGTGTGACTGCTTTACAGCCTCGACAGCTGTAAGGGACAATACTGCCACTTCCCACCAGGCTGATTTTTAACTTTCGGTAGATGTCACACTGAAGTTGAGACGTGAACGTTCAAATTTAAGAATTCATGCATTTAAAAATGAATCAACTTCAATGGTGCAATACATGAAAAAGCAACATGTCTAGATGGATGCCTTAGCAACGTCTACCTTAATGCACTACTAATTCAACTCAGAGGGAAAAAATGAAGACTACACTGATGCTTACATAAATCCGTTACCATCAAATTGAATTTCACACTTCTGACACACCCACCCCAGAGCTATATCAGTTTTATGAGAAGACAAAGCACTGCAATCAGTGACTGTCAACTCATAATGCGTGTCAATGAGGAATGTGTAGGTGCTCTGCTGATGAAGCCATCGCCTCCTGTGATCTTAATTTTAGGTCTTAATCTTAGATCTGTGCTTAATGTGGTGAGAAGAGTGATGTTGTGCCATAACCGGGTTAGAATGGCACAGAAGATACACGATTCCATTTATGAGAAAACCCAGATATGATGCCTAATGACAGATCAGCATTTAAAATCTTGCAGGGGCGAAGCAAATCTGTGGTTTTATTTTGTCAACTTCAACTTTTATGCTGTAACCAACAGCAAACAGCTTGACATTGCTGACTTTTTAGTGGAGAGCTAGAACGGAGGATGCTATCGTAGTTTATAAGCTGTGTTGCACCATCCACTTTTGATTAACTTCAACTGCTCCACAAACGAGGCACTGTTCAACAGTGTGAACTTATTGTCATGTTAGCATCCAAATCTAATTTGCTGCTCCGTTGTTTTTTTAGCAAGCTAGCCAGCTCAGAAATGTATTGTGACTAGACCTCCGACTAGGCCTGAGAATAGTCACTATGTCTTGAACAACAGATTTCACAAAGATGCGCACATTTTGCTGCGCGACTTTCTGGTGTGCTAGTATTCTGGCAAGTTACTATGGGTCTTTAGAGTGAAAAGTTTAATTTTCTATAACAGGAGGAAGGTCACACAGGGCACATTTGGGATCATTAGGTCCTTCTATTGTACTTGAATCTATTTAAATCATGTTAACAGATTAGCTTGAATAAGACTTTAACTTGACTGAAAGTTACTCTGTACATCTAAATGAAGCCAGGCGGCCTTACCATAAATTTTCTGTATGCCCAGCAGGTCGTCCATGGGCAGTTTAAAGTTATCAGTGTCCATGTACTGGTAGAAAGGAGCCATGATGGCCGTGGGGTCGTTGGAGTGTTCGAGGCCCAGTGCGTGGCCAAGCTCATGGACCGCTACCAGGAACAAATCGTTACCTAGAAACCGAAAGAGAGAGGAGAGACAGAGAAAAAGAGAAAAAGAGTCTGTCATTGCTGTGCTCAACACAGTAAATGTGTTGCATTGTATGTCTCCAAAACGTTGCACCTGTTCTGGTTGGCAGTGCCAGTGTAGTTCCTTCAAAATAAAGCCAAGTTTAGAACGGAGTGATTTAAATAAACAAGGGAAAAGTTTTGGGTTACTTCATGGTTAGACAACAAGATAGTCCATGAACAGTCCTCGCAACAATATGTATCCAAACATATGTGAATGTGTGTATGAGCATGGATAATCCACCATTTATGCACCAAATGAGTGGATTATGTAGTGAGGGAGAGACACTGATGGGGCATGTTGCACAGAAACCCAGACCCGCACACACACACACACACACACACACACTCCCCCTCACCGCACACAGAAAACTCTGCGCTCTGTAATTAGTCTCGAGCTGTGGTAAGCCGATGACTACACTGGGTTGACCTTTTGACTCAGAAACACTCTGTGGCCAATAGCCAAGCCCCAAACCAATCCCAAATGTATTAGATTTGGATATTTGGGATTTAAAGCCACCCTTCCATGCCCACTCAAGTTCTTCAACCTACGTCACTGGCAACCAAAAACAACAACAAAAACCACTCCACCTCAAGCTCCTCTCTGATGTTTTGCCAAGATGTCAATTCCAACCCATAAAGAAACTCATCATCATTGTTGAAACTCATGAGTATATAATTAGGGTTAGATTGCAATGTCTTATGTATAATTTATAATAGCACACTGGCTGTCTGTGGGAAGATATTAACCTGATTCCAAAGAGACATCCAATGCCTCAAAATAAAAGTCATTACTTTACTTCAAAGGAGAGCCATTTCCTCCCGTTCATGAATAATATGTTCTGACGAACATTTGGCATTAGCAATCATAAATTTAAAGACATTCAAAAAGCCGTTTTGAATAAAAGCTTGCAATTGGGCTGGTCAAATGTTTCGAACAAGATGTAAGATTCTTGGTTTCAAGGTTGGCCCTCTGATGCTCTCCCCGCTGCCATCCCTCTTCAGTTTTACCTTTCTCGGTCTTTCTTATCACACGGGAGCCTCGACAGGAATGAAAAAGAGCATCACTTATTCATTGCAATTGCTACTAAAGTGAGGCACTTATCTGCTGCAAATCTGTCACATGAATAACGCATCAGCAGATACAAACGGTGATTCAGATTGCTTCTTTGCAGGTACAGTACAATGCCTAAGAATTTACCGACCGGACTACCACAGAGAAATGGCTTAATTGGAACCTTGTGAAGGATATTTGACTGTATAACTCAGTTTATAGGGTTGATGTAAAGCCCTCTTTTGCATGGGTATAAAAGGACAGAGAGCATTAATATCCAGGGTTTTTGCTGAAAAAGCTACAAATACTTTCCAGCCAAATTCTTCCAATGAAAATAGATGGCTTGTAAAAGTTGGAGAAGTACAGAAACTGAGGCCAAATTTATGCAAGCTTGTAATATTGAACAAGTGTCTGGAGATAGTGTTTATAACAAAAAGGTGGAGAAGAGAAAGGAGATAAAGAGCAGAGAGAAATGGCTCAGTAGTTAAGGAATCACTTGTGGCGGAAACAGGCTCACACTCCTCTGCAGCTGAAGACCCTTCGTCAGGCCATTTCCTATGATGGCAGTAAAAGTGCTCAATAAAGCAGTTTCAAACATTAAAATAGAAGCTAGTGCAATTATTGTACAGAAACGGGACCACGGTCTGCGACAACTGGTAAGATTTGTCTCATGGGAGATGTAGTTAAGGTCAACACAATCAACTACAGAAGCATTTTCTGAAGACAACGTGTGTGATTGCTGAGTGCACTGATGCTGACTGGCATGCATTTTCTATGACTTCATAATCATATGAAAACTCATTTACCTTAATGTATTGGCTGAGTCACAGATGCAATCCGAGTGGGTGGGTGTTTTAAAACACTTCTGCATTAAACATTAGAGTATATAACTCACAAAATACACGTCATAATGAACTTATCTACAGTTGATCAGTGTGCAGAAGTGAGCATTTTGAGATCTGAATTCATATGAGTTTCTATTGTATACAGGTGCTGAGTTATACATATAGTAGAGCTGTACCCTGTGCCCTGTCCCTGACCAAGATAGGGCATATCGCACTTTGATTTTGTTCCCAGTCGCCGTATTAAAGGCTGACCACTGCTCCACGCTGTCCACAGGAGGAATGAAGGATGGCAGGATGGGATGAATGCAGAGGGCGAGTTTCATCGTGGGATGCAATTGCATGTGTGAATGTACCCTCATGTTTGACAATAACGATCTTAGGGTCCGATTATTATATTATTATTATTATTATAATAAATACAATGGGTCTGAGTAGGCTTCCATAGGCTTTAAGGAGCTTTACAACTCAACAAGTGTCATCATAATGTCATCATAATGTGCAGCAATCAGCGTGAAATACTGAGCATTTTCAGATTTTCTACAGTATACAGGTGCTGTGTTATACTGTAATTTCTATTAGACTGAATTGGCCTGCATGGAGTTTTCACAATTGTTTTTGAGTTACAAGTGAGAAAAAAGGGCATGGAGGAGGAGGAGGAAGAAGAAGAAGAAGAAGACGAAGAAGAAGAAGGCAGGACAATATGAGTGTAATAAACCCAGTATGTTTCTTAATGTCTAAAAACTTGATATAGTTAATGCTAAGATTCTATTTCCTGCTCTCTCTGACATTTGTACGAGCCAATATGAGCTCCACTTACTTTAGCTTGTATTATTAGAAGTAATTATGTTATGAAAATGCAATATCTATTCTGTATTTACAGACAAAAGCAGTACATCAGAGCTGTAACAGTGCAGGTCCTCCTGATGCTACGGACCAGAGCACCTGTAGCATCAGGAGGACCTGCACTGTTACAGCTCTGATGTACTGCTTTTGTCTGTAAATACAGAATAGATATTGCTATATGAGTAAAGGGAAGGACCGTCTGTCTTTTTCCATCTGCATCCTTCAATCATGAGTCTGTCTCCCTGCCTCCTGGGGCCATTTGAGGTCAGTGTTGTCACTTTGTTTCGGCTGCTTATGTAAGTCACGCTGCAGTAGACAGGGGCGTCCTGCTGGCCTCCGGGGTCACAAACAAAGCCGAGGTAGTTTGTACTGCCTGGCTAATCAGGAATCAGCTGGAAGGTATACAGAGCCTACACGGAGGATGGAAGTGTGGAAAAGAGACGGGGAGGGTATGAGGCAGAACGCGAAGGATGAAAGAGACAAATACGAGGGGATACTATACGGGAGGAGAAAAGAAGCGAGAGAAAAAGTTACCCAGATATATTAAAACAAAACATGTGAGGTAAAGTGAGGGGAAAGGGATTTTGGAGTGATAGCTGAATGAGGAAAAGTGGGAAAAAACAGGATCATGAAAAGAACGAGAAAAACTGAGGCGAGGAGAGAAAAAAGGACTCGGGGACTATATGTAAGTATCTTGTAAGATGGAGATGGAGATGATGAATTATACAACTCTAACCTTTGACCTTGGCATTTGTAACACCACCCTCCTGTCAGTGCCTGTATCTCAGCCACAAACACACACACACAAAATTTAAATAAAGCAGAAAATAGAGCGAGAGGGCTTATATAAGAAAACAATGCCAGAAGATGAAATACATTACGAAGCACTGCAGGGCTTGTGTGATAACCCACTGAGGGCAACAGTTTTTTGTTTGGGGGGGCAAGAGACAGTGAGTCCTATATTCTCACCACACTGTTATTCATCTGTGCCATCTGCTGGTTTGGGTACGAATATAGAAAAAAAAATATTTCATCCCAAGCAGCTATGTAAAGCATAACAGCTACATTTGAAGTAACAACGCATAAAAATTGCAGTACTGATAAATTATTTTGATGGATTCCCCCCCCCCCCCATGTTAAGTGGGCAATGATCACAGTGGTATCCCGCGGCAGCAGCAGTCTTGCCGACACTCTCCTCGGGATAGGTCAAGGTTGCCGCTAATGAGATAGTGTAGCCGAGAACGGGGGGGGTTGAGAGAGAAAAATAAAGAAAAGGGAAGACAGAGTGGAGGAGGAGAGTCACTGGAGATTTATGATCAGACGCAGCCTCTCTCTCTCTCTCTCTCTCTTTCCCCACAGGGTTGCAGTAAAGTAAACAGGGGTTGTGATTAGAAACCAGAACCCTCTACCTGCTCTTTCTCCATAATTTACCGGCTCCCTGCACATGCCACTGCTGCTACAGTCCATCTGCTGGCTGGAGGCACGCGTGACATGAGAATACCAGGTTTGAGACATAAACACACAGAGATAAATGCACACCGGCCCACAAATCAGATATGGGGCCCTGGACACCGCTGTTCAATTGTAGTAATAGCTCAGGTTGTCAGCGCCGGCCTGCAGGGGCCTGTAACCCTCTCTGCTTCCCTACTGTTTAACTAAGAGCCCGTGGTTCACTCAGCCCATGACATTCGAGGTCAGTTACAAACATGGGCGACCGTTGTGCTGTCCACTTGTTGGCCTCTCTACTCTTCAAACCCTTATGCAAGTTTTCCCTCAGCTTTCGGCTGTTTATTATCAAAGTCAAATTACCAAAGCCATCAAGGGACCACTTTTTTCTCCCCAGTCAACAACACCATATATCGACATGGCGAACTAGCAAAGGCCCGCAAACAAAGCTTTAACAAACCGTCACTCCTCCAGCTGTACAGACGAGGGTGTCCAGCAGAGACTGATCATTTCTAACACCTCCATCCTTTCTTTAGCAAACACAGCTGCGACTGTTACTGCTGTTATCTCTTTGCTGTTGTTTTGCCGCCCAAGTCTAAGCAAGCATAAGCACTCCCTTTGTCCCAGGAGACCTCAAATGTTTCCTATTGTTCAGCTCCCGCAACTCCCTGAGTGGCTGACGCTGCATTTTCAGCAAGGCTCTTCTTAAAACTTCCCGAAACAGTGCTGCACGGCAAAGTGGATGCAAAAAGGTGTTAATTGCAATTTCAGGAACATTCCTATAATTGCAATTAACACCTTTTTGGGAAGTAGGGCAGTGGTTCCCAACCTTTTTTTTTGTCTAATGTTCCCCAAAAGCCCTGTTGGATGAATTAAGTACCATGTCTCCTTCAATCATGTCATGTTTCAAATGTGTTCATTTGAAATGATTTGAACATCATTAATTACTTAAAAGTAGATCATGTTTTAAGAACCTTTCAATCTTACGTTGGTTTGGTCAAGTTTGCATTTAGGTCACCTGATCGGACCTGATCTAAAAAAAGAGCTTAACCAGTTTGAATCCAAAATTGGCATAGCTTTCCAAAATGCAAAGTAATACTGCTGTTAGGCATTTTACTGTTCCTGACACTGGGTGAGGGTTCAACAGTGGACAGCAGGAAAAGGAAAAAGAAGGAATTCAGCTGTTATCCACTAGCCGAGGTGAAGTTCACCATCCTGACACTGGATGTTGTTCCTCTGAGCCGGTACAACCTTGGCCGTGAAGGAAGCTGGAGATATGTGAAGTGAGAAGGGAAAGCAGAGAGTCCAGAGAGGCAGCAAAGACAGTGAAACAGTGTTAAGCCAATGAGAGCACTGGCCGTCCAGGAGTGCCGCGCTGGACTGACAAGCTGCCAGAGAATCTCAGCCCAGTGGTTCAGTGCCTGGCTCAAGGGGCCCCGGGCACCCAGAGCTCTGCTGGCTGCCAAACCAGAGCTGTGTGCCGGACTTGACAGAGTGACCATTGTGAAGAATGCAGCCAAAGTACAATGGCTGCATTCTGCCCGCTTACTTTCACACTGTCTCTGCCTCCAACATACCCTCACAGGACAAAACAGTCACAGTGTGCCATTTGGTGCATTTCGCCAAATAAAGTATAAACCCAAAGGCGTAACATTCCAGGTATTTCCATAATCAGGTTGGAGTGAAAATCCTGTCTGGTTTTGTGGCGGTTACAGGTTGCAGCAGCACAGTACTGCTAGTACTAGTGCTGGTACACAGTAAATAAACTGTTTACATTAGCCACATTAGCTAACACTGTTCATCCTTAGCTGTTGGTCATATCAGTAGCAAGTGTGGTTAAAGCTTCAAAACCCCTGAGTGTATTTAATTAGGAAAAAGTCTTTGTCACTGCTTAAAAGCTCAAATTATCATTTGAATGAGGAAGAATGTTTTATTTTATCTTTCATTAACTGAGAATTTATAATGTTTTCTGATGCTATAAAAAATGCCATTTGTATCAGTAATATTGGGATCACAGGTGTAAAACAGCCCTATGTTTTTTTTTTGATTATGATCAGTTAAGATCTTCCATAAGATTCAAACTCTTTAATTACATATGCGAATATACCTGGAATTTCGGAGGTAAAAAAAAAAGAAAAACTGGACCTTTGAAGTTCTCAGTTGAGGCACGTTTCCACCATAAATTAGGCTGGAAAAATGTTGACATTGGTTGAGCAACACATTTGCTGTTGCAGCTATTACACTTAATTCTCACAAGCTTGTCAGAGAACAAAACCCCAGCTGATGGGAGCAACATATGTACACTGGAGTAATTATTTATTTACAGAAACTGCTACAGACTGAACTTCTGTGCGCGGAACGTTGCCAGGGATCCAAATATTGGCCGTTCCTGTGGACTTGAGGTAAACAAACCGGCAGAAAGGAGGAAAAATTGCTGCCAAGGAAGGGACATCCTTTATTCTTGTCATGTTTATCTCTGTGCAGCACCTGTGAACGAGACGGCGATGTGTGCACATTTTCTTTGCGATCATTAATCATTAATAATGCATTCGCAAGCAATGCTGTGGGCACGTGTGCGTTCACGAGCTCGCACACACGTCTGCAGCTGTGTCTATGGAAACAGCAAACAGTAATGTTCGTCCACCACCGAAATGCTGGCGAACACCTTTTAGGCTCAGCTGCACCAGTAAACTAGACAGAGAGATAACGGCAACAGAATTTTCAATGAAGCTACAAAACCCAAAAATGCTTGAACATGATAGTACAGATCTGATAATAGTCGTCAATAATGCTCGTCTTTTAATAGAGTCTAGGTAAACATACTTTATAGAGCATCATTTTTGGACCCTTGTAAGTTCAGCAAAAATGTGCTTTTACTAACGCCTGGCTTGTTACGTCTTCTGGATGTTCTTTTCTATCTTCTTGCGGTAAAAAAGAATGCCAAACTGACATTTCTCCTGCCAATTCTTACTACAAAGTTGAAGTTGTGTGGCAGTCAAATACGGGCACTGAAAGAAGTAAAAATAGCAGTCAAAATGGAAGTGCTGAAAGAAGTTTCAATCTGTGTCAACTGTTTTCAGCGCTTCCACTCACATGTGAACTGACATTTCAACTGCTTTCATGTTTTACTCTTCATCTTCTTTCAACTCTTACTCTTCAGTTGGTAATTCTATTGCTTTAAGTGGAAAAACATCAACTGTTATTTTAACTGCATTCATCTCGTTCTCCTCGACTGATATTTCGCCTTTCAGTGCTTGTACTTTGACTGACACTTCCAGCCCTTTCAGGTCTCAGAAAATGTTGCCTTTTGTAGTTTTTTCGTTTTCTTCTTGCGGCGTAAAACTAAATGTTCACTGCTTTTAAGGAGTTGCCAAACCCCTTCTTCCTTTTATGACTGGATCAACAGGAGCGTTATTAGGTGAGACTTTGTTCCAGGATGCATAACTACAAATCTGATATTTACAGACAAGGGCTGCCTTTATGGATGTGTCACAGAGTTCCTAGCCTGAGGTCTTAATGCAAGTAGGTTACAAGTGAGTGTCTGGGTTTGTAACAAACAAATTTCCTTTAGTGATCCAAGCAGTAACAAAGGGTGAGATTTTTATTGAAGTATGAGCTGCTCAGTGGGTCACTAGTGCACCAGAGCATCCTTGACGATTCTAGACATGTTCCCTATGTATGACATTGACAATAACATACTCATCGTTTTAATACAAAAAAAAGACACATATCACACTTTGCTAAAGACACAAATGATATTTCTTGAACAGTGATAAAATGTATGTGTTCTCAGAACGAGACGTGCACTCAGCAGGGCTGTTTACACTTTTTGTTTGCTAAGGATTATGGGTACGAGGTTATGAGAGCATCTGACTGACTAGTGGGAGGGCAAGTCTCCCCAGGTGAGTGATTTGTGTGCGTGTGTGTGCTTCTGAGAGTGTGCGTGTGTGCGTGTGTGTATTCATGTGTGGGGGCGGAAGAGAGTACTACCGCCCACGTGGACGTTGAAGCTGCTGTCAGTAGGCGGCTGTCTATTTCTAGTGGCCTCCTGGTGGGCAGGAACGCATGGTGATACCTCCGCTTTCTTTCTCTTCATTTCATTTTCTTTGTGAACGTGTGAAAGCAATGATTTATATCCCTTATCCTTCTCAAAATGGTATTCATTGTTGGAAATGAAACTAACATGTTTATGTAGCCGCCAAAGACATTTTCGCACACAATAAACATGGTATTAAAAAGGTGCTGTATCTAGCAAATTCAAAAGTGAATTTGTAATTTAGTTTCATCGGTAGATAACATTGTATTTGCATCACTATTCAAATGACCATGTTCAATTGTAGTGTCCTTTTAGGAGAATATTATTCAGGCTATGTACAGCCAAAACATCCTCCACCAATCATAGGTTAGGGCAGCTTGTATGTTGCCTGAGAGGCAAAACCTGGGGCAAAAAAATCTCCATAGAAAGTGTGCTGCTCTTTGAACATACTGAGGTCCTGTATTACCATATCTCAGAGACATATACAGTGTGCTCAATGTTGAACAAATATATATATGTCTATAGATTTTGGTATGTAGTATTGCGTCAAGTATATTTGCAGTTAGTCGTGCAACGGATCACAAAACTCGGGTCGGATCGGATCACGGATCATTCTTCAGATAAAAAAAATGAAGTGAGAGAAATATCTCCTCCTCTCCTCCGCTAGCCATGATTGTCACTCACTGCGCTTCTTCCCCTCTTGCAACGTACATCCCTGATTTGTTGGGATTCAACATGACACAAAACAAAACAGCTTTTTTAAATAATCAAATCAACCTTCAGCGCTTCAGAATAAAACACAGCACACATCTGTCTTGTATCTTTTCACCGCAACTCTGCATAGAGATGTAGGGAATAGAGATGTAGGGAATTGTTATTTAACAGTAGAACTGTATGTCATACTATGATGGTTAAACTTTGCAATTAATCTGGGTGTTCAGATGCGTGCCGATCTATGTGGGGAGATCCGTACGGATCCTAGGCTGGATCATGTAGTATCCTATACTGACCTATTATATTGCACTACAGTAGTGTTACATCATGTAATGTCATACTGCATCCTTGAGATAAACTGCCTACAAGGTAGTGAGTTCTTCCAGCACCCTTGAAATGTTTGTGTGCGTGGGGCTTTCTGTGCTGTTTTACCGCCTGCGTCCTCCCTCAAAATCATGTACTTACAGTAACCCAACCATCAATACTGTTCCTACTGCCTGCCCAAATGTAGCCATGCTGGACGTCCTCGAGACGCTCACATACTCATGCTTCCAGTAAAAGATAAAAAGCGGCACCCATGGTAAGAAAAGGCATCTGATTCTCCCCATTTATTTTCTCTGAGAGATAGAGAGAGGCAGCGGCATAGCAGAGGGACACAGAAAGACAAAAGGACATAGGAAAGATTTATAGAAGCCTTGAAAGAATGAGGAATTATTTAACCTTTCTGGATTGCCCTTTAATTGAGCAAGAGCTTGGAGGCAAAAACCCAAGTTTAGATCTCAGAGTTTACATCTGTCAATATTTTAATCAATGGGTTTGTGACATTATAAAAACAATTACAAATACCTTGTGTGATTTAAGACACAGAAGGCAAATCTTCTACGCAGATAACATGCTTCTTTTTCGCTAAAGAAGGGCTTCAATGGGGCCTGGTTATTGCTGCCAGACTGACACCATGACAGTCAATGTTGAGGTAAAACTGTGGTGATCTGTGCTTGGGTGGTTGTGTTTGCTATTTTAGTTGTGATATTCGTCTCGTCTACATCTGGTCTGGTGTTTCAGTTTATTTACCTGTCAGTTCTGATTCATTCATAGTGTCCTGTCTGTGCCTGCCCTTGTGTGTCTGATTGCCATTAGTGTCCTGTGTATTTAAGTGTGCTCAGTTCAGTTGGTCTTTGTCGTGTCATTGTTCATGTTATGTCGTGTGTTGACACTCTGCCCGTCCATTCAGTCAAAGAATCTAATGCACAAGGGTTTAGGTGAGATATGGAGCTCCAGTCTCTCCGACAAAAAATCTAAGTCTTCATACAGAGTTCTGCAAATGTATTATTCAGGCCCAGAGTAAAGCTCGCACATGCTACGTCAAAATTAGTGACTCTACCCCTTAACATTATCAAGACCTGTCCCACTAAGAAGCCAACACAGAAAAGACTCCCCTGTTGACATCGCAAGCCTCAGCCAAACACAAGACACTGAGGAGACTGTCGCTCAGAACATTACATCACATTAAAAATAAAGAAAAGTACAATAACAAACTGGAATAACACGCGTCGGCAGACTAACTGGCCAAAATACCTGATGAGAAACCTGAAAAAGAACATGATGGTGTACAGACTAAATGGCCATAGACCGACAGCAGTGCTGGCTGTTAAATATGTTACTGCCTGCCATTAAAAACAAGAAAAGGACAGCAAGCAGGGAATATCATCAAGTAAATCAAGCAAATGGGCTTCGCCATTTCTTTTACTTTGTACAGATTTTTTTTTTACTTCTTGTTTACGCCGGTTTCTTTTGTAGCCATTATTATTTCAACAGCTGTGACAGTGCCTCGGAAACACATCAAGCATCATGCCGACTAAACCCGCTGAACTTAATGGAGACAGTGAGTGTGAGAGTGACATGGGAGGATCATGAGAAAAAGAGAAACTACTGCTACCTCCTCATCACCCAGTAGGAGTAGCAACCTAAAAATAAACCTGCAAGGACAACATATGCTCCTCTATTCCTCAACCGGCCGTCTTTTTCCTCTCTTGTACTCTCTGATCATCGCAACATGTCCTCTCTTTTTTCTATTCTTCTATTTTCCCGTTCCTTACAATACCCTCGACAGACAGAGGCTGCTCCACATAACAATGCCTGCGCTGTCCAGTGCTAAGAAGCCGAAGATTGATCTCCTTTCATTGTCTGCTGGTAAAAAAAAGAAAACGCCCAAAATGACGGCGGCTTTGAATGTACAATCTAGTTACAGGATTGTACGTCAATGATAAACCACTCTGCCAGGGAGCCGGGCTTTGTCCTGTGACCGTCAATCAATCAGCTGATCAATGTCAAGGCAGTCTCGACATCCCATCCCATCCCGTTATTGAGTGCCCCACCAACTCAACCCCCGTTATCGTATCCCAAAACCTGGAAACATAAAGTCTTGGCGTATTTTTCCTCCTGGTGACAGTGTTTTTGTAACCTCTTTGGCTCATTTTGGGGGCAAGGGTGAAGAAAATAATAGAGCCCTGGAATCTCTCATTTCCTGTATGTAGGTCTAGCTCGCATGCTGTGTTGTGTTACATAGTTTTCACTGATACTACTAGAGGCTGGTGGTCCTTGAAGGCATACCAAGCCTTATAAGTCACCCTTGGGTGAGACTGGGTGTTTGTGTACAGGCATGGTATGCAGTGGCAGCAATGAAACTTTTTTTTTCCTCTCGTGCCAAGTACTTTTTTTGTACAATCCAATCAGCCTCAGTGTGACTGAAAGTCAAAATGGAATCTGTCTTATCTATTCCTGCGTGCATCGCTTTGATTTTCCACAAAGAAACGCACAGTGGCCTCAGCCCACGAAGATGACCTTGTGATAAAGCATGGATAAGCGTCTGCTTATTCTTCTTTTTTTGTCGCGCAGAAATGGAAAAATGTGCAGGAAAAACAAAACGCACTCAAAGTGAGCTCTGATGAAAAGACAATCTAACCATCTCCAGTTCTTTTTCTTATCCTGTGTTCACATGAAATCCTTCCACAATCCTCTCCTTTCTGCCCTCCAGCACTCTGAATCCTGATTTTACCATTATTGAAAAACAACGCTTCCACAATGTTTCATCCAATCGTGTTTCATCTTCTTACTCTCCCTGCATAATTTTCCTACGCAACCTCAGCCCTTCCCCATCACAACCTATTGTCTTTATTCTGCCCTGCATCCATCCAGCCATCCATCCATCCATCTATCCCTACATCTATTGATCCCTCACAGCTATTCACCCATCAGCCTCTAAAGCCAAGCAGTCTGGGAATGTAGGGCAGCTCCAGGACCACTTCGCTCTGTTCTGCCCCCAGGCATGTTGAACCCTCAATGTGGACATTGGCAGATCACCCACCCCTCACACTCCTACCCTGTTGTCTATCATCCTGGCTAAAAGACCATAATGTGTGAATTCTCAGAGGGATGTACACCAAAAAAAAAAAAGAAAAAAGATCCAAGTACAGAATGTAGAATGTCAACGTGTTCTTTTCTTAATATTTGACTTTGTCCTTCTTAAGTAGCTCAAATGCGAGCGAGAAAGGAAATCCAGAGGAAGACAGACGTGTAACAGTGTAGATAACAGTGTCTTCCTCCAGCATGGATACACAAATCAAACAATCGCCCGGGATGTTGCTCAATATTGTAAAATCAACAAGGATGTTGATCTTTCTTGTATACAGTATCTACGTACATGAGAAGTACAACTTCACATTTGCCTGCCAACTGCCAGGTTGTAGATATCAAATGAACGTTTTCTGTCAATTGGAGATGCGTTCCACTTCGTTAAGACCAATCTGATACGAACAGTTTGATTACGATGGAATAAAACCCACAAACAATTTCCTCAAGCCAAACGTTGTCCCCTAATCCACCGTTGGAAATGTTTGTTCATTTAAATATTGCTTAAACAAATCCTTTCCCTCGCCTGCAAGCCCCATTGTTTTAACGCAGCACCAAAGGCTGACACGCACTTTGTAGCAAGCAAGAGGAAGGAGGTGGGGAGGGTGGGAATGGAAATGGATACAAAACTGTCAGTCCAAAACCTCGGTGTCAAACGGTTCGGTGCTCTGAACTCTTTTCAGGCACGATATGCTGCATAGAAAGGTTCTGGCATTCTGGGGTTTGGCATGTGTGGTGTGATCATGGAGTCTGCTATCAACCATAGCACTTGACACCACACACACACACACACACACACAACACAGAGGAGTGTTTAGTGTGAAATAGAGCCAGTAACACAGCCTGACTGAGGATGAATGTGAGATTCACTTCCCTCGAGTTTCCTGATCTTCCGCAGTCATGATGCACAGATAACACTGCTGCTGCTACCGCAGTGATTTGGCATATCGGGAGTATTTATTGGCAAACATCTGTAAAATGGTGTAGGTGTATATACAAATGGTTGCCAAACTAAAAGGAGGTCCATTGTGTACATACAGATGCAGAGTTGAAAGATTTGCTTTAAGGTCGGACGAAGGCACGCCGTTGCTGAAACATCAGCACATGGAAGGTCAGTCTAAAGTTACTACACTAATTTTCTACCTAATGTCTTAGTACAGAGTTTGGCCTCCTCGGGACAGCAGAACAGCTGGAGGGATGAGCACCATTCTTACAGAAAATATTCCGTCATTTGGTGTTTGGATGAGGTCTCTGTTTGGAGGCACTTGCATTCATTATCCTTGTCCTTTAACGTTTCACCCAACTTGCATTCTCCATTCATCACACGGATCTTCCCTCCGCATGTATGGTAGCAGCATTCCTGTGACACCTTATGCCATACACATTTGAGAGAAATGTTTCTCAAAACCCACCTCGATGGTGATATTATTAGCGCGCAACCAGCTGAGATAATAATGAGTGGATGAAAGTGGAGTCCAATAATCTCCACAAACAGATGGTCTGCCACAGGAGTGCAACAAACTCTTATTTTCATTATCAATTAAGCTAAATTACTTTCCCTTCACTATTCACTTTGGACGTATTCAAATTGCTTGTTTTGTTTGACAGTCTTTACTCAATTTGCATTGACATGCAAAACAAAAACAAAAAAACAGCACATCCACACATCTGCTTAGCTGGTACCAGTGAGCTTTTGGCATTTTTGCTTGTAAAATGACACAATTAAACAACTATCCAAACACTTGCAGGAAGTGTTTCCTGTTCCTCGCCTACTTGATCAATCAAGTAATTATTTCAGCTCTACACGCATGCAACACTTGAATATCCATATCATGCCGATCGCTGTACGACAGAAGCTAATTCAGATGGATTTTATTTGTTCCTATTTAGAGGGACACGAGAGCAAATTAAAAGCTTGAAGACTAATCCAGGTGCTGACATTGATTGCGATTCTGATTGCTTGGTTAAGATGATCTACAGTCAAATGATTGTCTTGATGAAGGTGATGAGGCGGTAAGTCACAAGAGGTAGTCATTTCAAAACAAGAGGCACTCAGGCATAAGCGGATGGATGCGTCTCTATGGTGGAAACATATTGAGAAAGGACATCCTCAGATCAGTACCACTTTCTAGCCATGCTGGTGCCTGATTTTGACATCACACCACAATCACACACACACCCACACAAATATAGAAAGCAACGCATGTATACTGTATATCTCTTAAAATGCCATTAGCTAATCCTAATAGGAACCTCATTCTGCTGTGTGTGCCTATGCCACTGAATGCAGCTTTTGAATAATCCTCTATCCTCAAATGCCTGAGTTTCAGATAAAACTGTGCGACTGCATGCGCGCGTGTGTGTGTGTGTGTGAGCGAGAGAAAGTGTATGGGTGAATACTTAAACATGTGTATGCGTGTGTTTATCTCCATGCAGACAGGGATTAATCCTCCAGTGTGCATCTGTGACATCATCATCCAAAACAACTACAATGAACATCTACGGCGCAATGCTGGCAACAGTTGCCGGGACGACTGATCCTTCTCGACAACAGTGTGTGTGTGTGTGTGTGTGTGTGTGTGTTGTGGGGGATTAGGTATGGTAGGCACGGGCAGCTTACTGGACAGGAGGTCATCTCCTGTGTGTGTAGCTGCAACTTTTAGAAAACAATAAAAGGAGGGGGAGGAGACTAAAAGACCACACAGACTTTATGCGCTAAAATTACACAAATCTCAGCTGTTCCCTATGAAGCATGGATACAGGAGGAAAGAGGAGGAGAAGGATGATAGATGGATTACTTTAAAACTTGTTGCATCGGAAATATATGGAATTGTTTGCCTCTGCTGGCAGAGAAATGAGCATCTAAATGCTCGTTGTTATTAAAATAATGTATTTTGGGGATGTAAGCTTTTCACCTGATAGGCTAAAATATATAACCAACTTGACGTTCCATGTTTAGGTATAAAAACTTCACTCCATCACCTCCATTCAAGGCTCATTAGATTAGAAAATAGTGCCATCATAATCTAGGAAGCATCACTCCCTTCAACACAATGCAGTGACATCTGGAAAAGGTGCTGCACTGGCCAATAAAATACGTGCACATTCCTAGTAGATTACTTTGAAACATGAAGGCCGCGTGTCTGCGCTTCCTGTTACACGTAATCTTTTGTAATGACACATTAAGCTGATAAATGCTACACTGGTACAACGGCAAACACCGACACATGTTTAATTATTAGTAGTAACATGAGTAATACTTGCAGCACTATTATCTTACAGGGCTTTTTTTTTAGCCTGCCAAACTCTACACACTGCCTCAGAGGTTTTGCTATTGTGCCAAGACAAAAAAAAAAAACTCTCTGGCTGGAATACAGAGTACCTGATATTTGTAGTATTTCTTTGGCATAAGAATTGTGAAATTTGAAGACATTCAATATCTCAGCACAAAACGCTGGCTGTGGGCAGCTTCGAGCTGTACGAGCCTTCAGAAATTCATCTCAGTGTAACACTAGTCATCATGCAGGAATAAGAGCCCCCCCCGTGTCGAGCAGTCAGGATTCAGCCGGTGCATGTTCATATTTGGCAAGAAAGCCAGCTGGAGAGTGCGTAATAGAACTGCATGCATTATGGGATGTTTTCACAGAAGTGTGGGCCGCAGCAGGGCTGTATTAATATTGCATTGAGGGGAAGAGAGACGGTGTGTGTCTGTGAATGTTGAAGGGGGGTGAATGATAGCCCTCAATGACAGCTGCTTCTCCTACCTCCAAGGCGCGACAGCAGGGATGACAACACTGTGTGTGTGTGTGTGTGTGTGTGTGTGTGTGTGTGCTCAGAGTGGATCATCACCTGCATATGTGCACAGACGTGTGTTCAAATATGTTTATTAGCAGTTTTCACGAGTGGATCGTGTGCTCAGCTAAAAGAGCAGACCGTAGTTTACTTGAGGTCATTGTCATCACTTCCATTGTGTTATTCAACCTGCAGGAGGGATTCTCGTCAGTTCGATGAAGGTACGCATGCTCAAAAGCCCGAAATATAGCCGTTCAAAACATAATATTATTTAAACCTACAAAAGTCCCAACGCACCAGCTTAAAATTCAGTTCGACAGCAAGCTCCTCACTTCTATTTCTCCCACTCATCTCCTCTGCTCTCCTCTTCAAATGTTTTCTTTACTTCTCGCTACGCTGCTTCCTCAGTCTTTCCCTCTACGTCTGTCTCTCTTGTGAGCTCTTGAACCTCCAATATTTGTCTAGGGATACTCTGCCATTCTCTCTTATCTTCTCTTTCTCTCTGTTATTTCGGCTGCCTTCCATCTAGTAACTCGCCCCCCTTCTCAATTGTGTCCTTATGTTTTAAGAGCGTCTCCTTGACTCTCGCTCAGCCATCTTTGTCACTGTTTTGACTCATGACTCAGTAACAGTCATGACTCGCCTTGAGTTGTCTCAGTGGACCACGGGGCACACTTGCCCCTTACATTTAATGAGGAATTCAAAGAAGAAAACCTCCATCTTTTAGAATTTGAAACATGTTGCCCTGCTGTTACAAGTGTCCGGCTAAGAATATTGACCAACAATCTATCTAACTTTCACTACATGATTGGATTTTCTTTGCTCTATTTAACTTTACCCGTATTAGCAGAGATCTGTTGGACCACACCACAACGCCAAACAGCAACACAGCTGCTGAACATGCAACCCACACAACAGCATGACATACAGACCGTGCTAAAGGCTTACAAACAGCCTGAAAAGCTGTAAAGCATTGAGGGCGAGTACTCAGCTTGGGCACAAGCTCGAGGTCACAGTGGAGTGAGAGGTGATGTAGTTCGCCAAGAGAGATATCTGCCAGCAAGTCTGGATGCTTTCAAAGAGAGCGCACTGAGCAAGCCTCAACAGATCAGGCTCAAATCACACCAGAACAGATTAGAAATCTTCAGCAGACTGACCAGCAACACCAATATCCTGCCGGAATTACACTGCAATACATCATACTGGCTGGCAGAGCATCAAAATCTGAGAGTAGATTTACTGTCAATGTGGAAATCTTGTGTCATGTCCATATTTGCCATAGTTTTAGTGACGGACATTTTCTCATGAATTTAGTGTGAGTGATTCTATAACTGAGCCACTCATCTAAATGAATAAACAGTCACCAAATGCACGGAACAAGCTATGAAATCCATTATGCTACATCCCAACGTAGGAAAGAATTAGTAAAAATTTATATTTCCCAACGTCTTCAGAAACCTGACAAGTTCCAGATTGGAATACAAAATGAAAATAAGTATGACTATGCATTGATAACATTATTACTTTTTTCAATGGTGTGCGGTGTGACAAATTACTATTCCAATTTCAGCAATAATATTAATGCATGATGACACACGTGATGACATCTGTGCCATTTGTTGATAGAGACCATGAGATGTGGTTGAAAAGCTAATAAGTGGATCTTATTTTGTCAAACAATAATAATAAAAGGGTATTGTATCCTGTACAGATTGCAAAGCCCTCTGAGGCAAATTTGTGATCTAGGGCTATATGAATAAAACTGACTTGACTTGGACAAATAATACATTCCGAAAGGTTATATTGTATCACAGCTATTTGTTTACCTTGAGGTTAATTACTGGAAAAGCAATAAAATGCGTTGTAAGAGGTAATGACATTACCGTTGAAACAAGTGACAGGTCAGAGCCTTCATGCAAAATGCCTTTACATATTTTACACTGTCATATTAATCCATTCCAGAAGAGTTACCTTTTTTCATGAACATGTCTGACACCATCCCGTGCAAAGCCATCATAACATTTCCCAAGAATACTGATCAAAGCTTACCGTCATGGTTGGGGTTGCCCAGCGTCCACGGTTCATCTGAGTCAAAGTGTGTGTCGCCTCCTATTCCCGGCCCTGGAAAGTAGGCATGGGCCAGGAAGCCACCCTCGCCATCAAAGGGCGAGCTATCGCCATGGAAACCTGAAGCAAAGATGATGGTGATGTCCACGTCTTTCTTGGTCCTCTCCAGCTCGCTGTAGGGCACAGCCTCAAAGCGCAGCGGCGTCACATTTTGCCAAACATCAAAGGCTCGCCGAATGGCATCGTGGGTCTCCTCTGCTCCCACTTTGGGTGTCACGTTCTTTATGCTGCAGAGACATGAGATACAGGAAGGAAGAGTTAGGCCGGGAAAACACTAGAGGTCTTTGTAAATATTTCACATAAGCTGATAAATTTCTCTTATCATCATGCCCCAGTAAGCCTCAAAAATTGGGATTTCTCCTTCGACTGTGAGGATGAGCAAATCTATTGCTCATAAGATCTATCTCATAAGACTCTTGGGTTCTACAAGAAATTGGTAAAACAAACACACCTAAAAGTAGCTCATTCTGCTGGATGTCCACTCGGAGGAAAAATGAGAGATTAGAATCTAATCAGGCAAACTTAACAGCCACTGAAGCAGGATGATAGCAAAAAAAAAAGTCAGCTTGGTATAACTGTTACCAACACAAGGGCTATAAAAACGAGGATACTAGCACATGTCAATCGACATGATCAAACTATGCCCAAAAACAAACAACCAAAAAATATATAAAAAAAACGCTATCAGCATTTTCCCTGCATGCTTCCATTAAACGCTCATCCTGTTCGCCAACAGAGAGCTAAATGGAGAGATTTGTGAGAGAAAACAGCTGAGTCCTCCCCTGCCGGCTTTGAGTTGCTGCAGGTGTGGAAAGATTGGGACAATTTCCTGCCGCTGGAATTTATTTTCTAATTAAGGATTATCAACAGCCCACTGCCTGCTGAGAGCCCCAGTCTGGTTTTGGCAATCAGGAAAACCTCTCTCCACATCATTCGCGCCGCAAATATGTCAGTGTCACGCTCTATTAAAATTTGGCTTCTCTCTCAGACAGATAGACATAGTATACAGCATTCAACTTCGACACTTCTAAACACACAATACTCTTCCTATGCCGGTAGCAGTGTTCACAGTTGGGTGGAAGGTTGGTCGGCTGATGTTCAGTTGATGCCGTGTGTAAAATAATTGCGCTGCAAAACAGCACTGTGCAATTTTCTTTTCTCGTTCGCAAGTCTTCTTACGCAGATGTTTCAAGTCGGTTTGAGGAAGTCCTTTTTTCCTCCTCCCATCCACCCCGTTTCCTTGGTGTACTCTCTGTCAAACTCCCTTTTCATTTGAGTTTTTCACTGCGTCTGTTTGGATGTCATTCTCCATAATAGAAATAAAAATTATCAGAACGTCTCATCTTCGTCTGCATGATGGGTAGACTGCTGCAAGGCACATTTATATTCTGCATATTAACATTGTATGTAAACTCAGATTAATTATTGACTCAAATTCAGTGAAAAGGGAAGCATAAAGGCTGGTTATGAAATATAAATACAGTGCCGCTAAAAAACCTGCAATATTCATTAAAAATTTTGTAATTACCACGAACTGCTTCTATTTCTCCATCTTCATCATTTTATGAAAAAGGAAGTTGGAGTAAGCTGTTTTAATAGTCAACAGCAGTATGGCAGGTAGATCTGCAAATATCTGATAGATGATCACGTGATGTTCTTACAGGATTTATGTTTATCTGCAAATTTGGTTTTAAGTTAGTTTCAGAGAGTTTTTACTTGCCTACGTTAAACCTACAATAGCAGATTTATTTTTAACCTTTTGCGGGAATGCTTTGAAGACAACTGTGACATATTATCACCTCATAAAGTTGCAAACAGTGACTTATTTACACATTGAGTAGACACAGAGCAACATTAGCATTCATTTGGAGGCGTGTCTGTGCCCACCTGAGTCCAATATTCACTCATCTTTTGGCTCTGTTTTTGGTCTGCATCTGCAACATCTGGCTCCTAAACTAAACTAGGCTCTGGCTCCAACTATGTTCCCCAGCTAGTCGCTAACATTGTCCGTCTTCCATTTGGTGCTGATCAGGTAGTGTGAAAACAAGAATGAGAATGAACCAAAAGAGTAAAGTTGTGGGGCCGTAAAACCAAAACAATGAGCTGAGAGACACTAAACCGCTCCATAGAGCTAAGGGGAACCCCGCAGTCGGGATATGTCTCTGTGGGTTCGTCACTGCGAGCAACAGCTTTTACATATACACACGGAATGATGTGATCCAATGTTAATGTCAAAACATAGAATATAACTGTATAACTGTAAAACTGTAAGCTGACCTCACATGACAAATTGTTAATGTTACATCAATTGAGTGCAGATGAGCATATATTGTGCATATATGAACATAGAAACTGCATTTTAGTGCTTGTACTCACACTGTTTTGACAGTGCGCTGTGTCATTTTTATATCTTTCAGACCATAGAAGCGATCAGTCATAATCAACAGGCCACGAGCTGAAAGCAACAACTCTGTTTTGATGGCTTGTTGTGTAAGTGATAAGTAGGTGATATAAATTGTGATGAATAAGTCACTTGAAAATCACATGCGCTCAACTGTCCTACAATAAGTGTGAGTAATAAATGCAATACTCTTGAATTGCAGAAACAATCTTGAACATCACTTGAAGGGGTGTGCGTTGGTTTGCTGTTGAGTAAGCAGTCTTCCGCCTGATTGAGGCCACTTATGGAGGCAACACAAAATGGCCCCGTGTTAGTGAGGTGCTTATGTAGAGCCGATAGCGATACACAAGCGTGATAAACACAAGGAAACAACCCCCCTTTCAAATCAATATCAGCTGACCCAGAGAGAGCCTGCAAATGTTACAAATGTGTTCACTGAGATTAAAATGAAGGAAACAATTCGTGGCACCTCCAGGGTTCTCGATGAATACTTGTCCTTGTCCAGCTCTGTCTCGGGATGCAATGGAAGGCCTGTGGCCTCTTGAGGAGTAAAAAAAAAAAAAAATGGTTTCATTTGATTGTATTACCCATCTCACTATATGTGTGTCCTATTTTAAGGGCAAGACGGATAAAGAGAGAGTCCCATGCAGGGAGACGCTGCAAAACGACAAATGCAAAAATCCCAAACCTGCTCTGAGGCCACATTAAATATTAAACTCCATGTTGTGAGGTGATAATGATTCCGGATGCAACTTGCAATGTGCTGTAACAGTACATGCATGCAGGGAGAACAGTAGGGATGCCAAAGCTAATTAGTGCCTCCCCACAGCAAGTACTGTATGTGGCTCCATGAAATTAGCACACACCTAGGACAGCCATGCATTTGTTGTTAATTTAACAATTCTTTTTGGACTGTTCAGCTTATAGTTTGAAGGATAGACAATGGGGACAAACACTGACATGGTTTCAGTCAAAGGCCTAAACTTGGTTTCAAGCCCACAACATTGCAGTTTTACAGTTGGACCTTATCCAACCTAGCCACCAGGAGAAAAGCTACAGACTCAACTATGAAAATGTGACACACATTACATACAGTATGTGCAAGCATTATGCATCTTACTTCAACTGTAGTATTTAGCGCCTCTATTTAGCCACAAGTTAGCAAAATGTATCGAGTTGAATGGTATATATTATTATTATTATTATATTAATACTGAATTATTATCCAAACTGTGCATCCCTTTTTCTTGCTCTGTTATACTTTGTTGTTGTAGCGATGTCACCACTCACAAATCTCAGCAACTTAAGTCATCCTTCTGAAAAAACTTTTATTTTTTTTATTTTTTTATGTTAATTGAGAAAAATAGTTTCATAATTGCCTGTTATACTTTGATAGGCAGCGTACATTCTGACAGGGTAAAAAAAAAACATTATGCGGGTGGAACAGTGGGACTAGCATATAGCCTAATGGTGTACTGAGACATTAAAGGGTTTCTGCCTCATTTGTACCATAACACCGTCTAAGTCTTGTACTAGTCATAACATTTTGATACTAATACGTCAAAATGGTAATGGTTCATCGATATGGAAATGAGAACCTTAAAGGAGATTATGGGTGTCTTTAGATGATATTTAATGTGCTGCACTCTCTAACTACCGCCATTGCACCAATTTGAGTTAAAAGGAGCAGCTGCAAGAACATCTGACTACTGACTGGAGGCTTGGCACACATCCATGTACAACACACACACACACACATACACACACACGCACACAGACATATACTATACACACATGAGCACACACTCTCAAAATGCTCCCATCCTATTACATAACCCTAATCTGTCAGAGAGCACCCTCTGCTTTCCACTGGGGTTTCCTCCTCTCCTCCCCTCTCAGCTCATTTCTTTCTCTCCGCAGCTGCTTCTCCTCCAACACCCTCCCTTCCACTCCTCACTTTCCTCCCTCCTCAATTCCACCCATCTAGTCCTCCACTCTTCATCAAGCCCGCTCATTTTCAATGTCTTTTCAAATCCGTGCCGTCGCAGGTGAACCAAGCACTCGTGAAACCAACTCCAATCCCAGTGTAATTTATTAAAAAAGAAAAATGCACGGGCATGAATGTGGACAGTCCTGCCATCAGTGATATACAGTCCGACTCCAGCTGTAGGTTACTGGTCCACTAGACTATATTCAGCATGTAGCACGGCTTATACATTTATCCTCAGGGCAGAGCAAAAATAAAAAAGCAGGCAGAGGTCTTAAGGATTATCCCATGAAACATGGAACCGGGGGGTAAAGTATGTATAAAATATTACAGAATCTGGGCTAATGACCTCACTAAATCCACCAGTCCCATACATTATTGCTCATGTAGGTGAATGTCAGAGAATGTGCTTGTGAATTATAAAATTAGTGATGGGATGTCTGGTGCACATATGCCTCTTACATGTACACTCTTTTCCCATTCGTGCTGCATGATATGTTGAGGCTAAAGCTGGATCTTCTACAGTGCGAGGTTTGAAGAACATGGTCTGTGTATTATGGTTGTAGCTTGGCTTATAGCTTATATTCAGTAGTTGCTCCGTTGCTACAAGTCTACAGATGTTATGCAGTCAAACGTTCCGCTAAAGTTTTACAGTTAAAGGCTGCCACATCAAGGGAAGAGGAAGAAGCTGAAAAGAGCAAGAACTGCATAAAAACAAATTACAACAGGCTGTTTCTTTTCCTGTCCCTCCGACAGGAATGTGTATCTTAACGAAAAGGCCAATGACTCTGGTTAAGTCCTGAAGCCCTATTTGTGTGCACATGCCTGTGTGTGTGTGTGTGTGTGTGTGTGTGTGTGTGTGTGTGTGTGTGTGTTTGTGGCAAACTGGATGATTAGATGAAGCTGTGATGACATCGCCTCTACATGAAGTTGATAAACTTGACCAACATAATCTGGATGAAGTTAAAGCCACCCACCTGTATGTGATATGTTTGTGTTGCCACTTCTGTCCTGTAAGGGCGTACCGCCGTTTCCTGACACTGAATTTGGATGCACCTCCTACCTGGTCAGGAACCCCACACCTCGGCCTCTTCATCCACCTACAGGACAGACCAGAGAGAAGCATCCCTGAAGGTACATTCATCATTCTGCTACAGGTATGATGAGGAGCATATTTTTCATAAAGTGATGTGCAATGACGACATGACGACTAGAAACCAGTTCTGATCCAATGAGGCCCTTTGCATCAGAGGCAGACTTTACTCACGAATGCAAAATTAGTCATATCAAGCCTCTGTTCCTTTGCATGTATAAGAAATCCTAACAGGACAAAGTGTTGAGATGAATGAGACACATACAAAAACACATGATAATACACTTCGAAATCTAAGCCCAGCACATGCAATACTTCATAATTGCCAGACTGTACAGGGGTACATATTAATCTAATCCATGTATCACACACAAAAGACGCCTCACCTTATCGTGTTATCGCTACATCACCAAAGAGAAGCAGAGGGGAGAGAAAACACAGGCATACTGTTAGCTTATCACATCTCACTCTGTTCCAGCCCAGTGGTTGGACAGCTGTTAGTCTGCATTCGCACTGCTGGCCACCACATTGCCATGCTACAGTTCAGTGGCCAATTTGAGCTCATTGCTGTCTGTAGCATGGATGGTATTTCAGTGTTGGTTTGGGACAAAATGTCAGTGAACACTGTTTTTAATGATGTGCAGGTAAAAGGATGTCTGGCTGAAGCCGGAGGGTTAAACTGGGTGCAATCGGAGCTACACTAAAAACACATATAATTATAACTACATATATTGTGTTTTATTTCTAATATCCTCACATAATAATAATAATAATATCACTTTGATTCTTAATGTAATGTATAATAATGTATTTTAATAGACTTCTTTAAAGGCCTATGCAAGCCTCAGGTGGTTTACTCTCTACTACCTGCACACTAACATGCAACATCATGAAGACTCTTCTTGTCATCGTACAGTTAAGTGACTTCTTCCTCTAAACGCACGTCATCCTTGTCTGCTCGTGGCTGCATGCGTTCAGGTTTGACTGATCGCATAAGGAGCAGCCACACGCTGTCCCCTGCTCTTCCTTCTCTTCCACGGAGTATTAATACTTTGACATCTTGCAGCCTTTGATCTGACAACGGAGGTGTACCCTCTGTAAAAGGCCCCTTTGATCAATTTAAAAAATGCCCCACTTAATCCCTGTCAGGGTAACTTTGTGTCTGGCAAAATGCTGCTTGCCTTCAGAATGTAAAACAGGGGATGAAGGAGAGGCTCAGCTAACGTTTGTCCCCCACTGTGAAGATGTTGAGACCACTTTGTGAGTCTTAACAATCAAAAACAATAAAAGACTCCAACAACTTCCTTTTTTACTTTGTATGTTTACTACATATTTGAAACATTTACACTACTTTTACACCACTACATTAAACACAACGGTGACATCCTACACTAGCCTACTTGTTCGTTTAGATGGATTGATTGAATAACTGCCTATGTCTTCACTATGGCTCTCTATGACCAAATCTTAATAGCTCCCACACGTTTCCTTATTATTTGAAGAATCTCATCATGAGCAAAGCGCCATATCGTGGCATCTGTAAAAGGTTTTTTTTAAAAGAGGAGCGTGACTCACTCTATGGTGTTGCCGTCCAGGGTCCCTGTGACATTGAGGCCGTAGCGGCGCTGCATGGCAGCGATAGCGGACTGCATGACTCGAGCAGAACGCAGCACTGACATTCTGGGGTCTGCAGAAGGGAGGTAACCATACCTCTGGAGCCATGCCTATGGACAAAAACAGACAGACAGGAAGGCATTACAGTAAACGGTTTCCAGTTGAGAAGATGATGTCTCTGCAAAAAGTTCAAAAACTTGGGGGGGTGATTGCAGATTCATGGTAAGAGGAATTGTTAGACATATTGGGAAATATGCTTATTTGTGTCCTTTCAGAGAGTTAGATGAGAAGTTACAACTCTGTATGCTAAATATGAAGTTGGAGCCAGTAGTCGATTAGCTTAGCTTAGTATAAAAGATTGAAAGCGGGGGGACGCAGCTAGCCCAGGTCCTTCCAAAGTAACACTGACCACCTACCAGCACCTCTACAGCTCACTAATTAACAGTCTCTGTTGGTTGCCTGCAACCTCCCGGTGAATTAAACAAAAAAGAAAGTTAATTAGTTGCCTTTAGAGATGCTAGTAGACACATTTTTTATCTTTGGACAGAGCCAGGCTAGCAGTTTCCCCCCGTTTCAAGTCTTTATGCTAAGGTTAGATAACATTTCTTGGCAAGAAAGCAAATTTCTCCAAAATGTAGGGACTATTCTTTTAAATCTTGCCACTGAGTGCCCCGGAGTAAGGCACTTCGCCCACACCTGGTCCAGTAGAGCAGCTCAGGGCTAACAGTGCCAAGCTGTGCGTTCCCAAGTCACCAGCTGTGAATTTATAGTTTTGTATTTGTGCACGAGAAGCACTTTAAACAGACGATATACTCAGCTGAATTTCCATGAATAAATTAAGGTAAAAATATTCTCTGTTCTACGTGACCTAGAACACCATTTACATGCCATCAAAGCACATTAGTGCTTTATGAGAGTCAGAGATACCAAAAGTAAGGAAAATATCAGCAAATCACAGATCTAAAGGCACTTTTCTCAAGACATTTTGGTAAAGAAAAGAGCACAAGTAAAAAGGGAGGACTCTCTATATATAGTTATAGTGCAGAATGTCACCTGTTATCATGTCATTTGGCTTGTCAGGGAAAGGCTTTGGTGTAATAGAGCTTTCAGTGGCCCTATAAAATCCTGCCAGAGGGAATCACATCTCAGATCTTTGGACCAGGGAGAAGAGGAGGGATCGGCTGGGCTCTCCCTCTGAAGAGGCTTTAGGGATTTGGATTGTCCCAGCCTCTCTGTCTTCATCATGAAAACGAACAGATTCGCCAACTGCTGCACTTAGCAACACAAAGCCCAACCAACCAATAAAAAAATGAAATGAAACCAATAAAAACTAAATTGCATTGTCTGTAGAGAAATAGCACAAAAAAAAAAAATAAAAATAAACGGGCCTAGAATCTCAAAGACCCAATGAACACAGAACCGTCAGGCTGCATATTTGCCTCAAACCTTTATATTCTTCATTCGGCAGCGCTGTGCTGTGAAACCTGAGCGCTGCTCTCATGCACAATGTTGTCAAGCTGCTTCAGTCATTATGGAGGCCTGCTGCTCAGGATAGCATACACGCTGAGAATGAAATTCACTAAACAGGGAGGCGAGCATGGTGTGAGAGCGAGCGAGGAGAATGCAATAAAAGGCAAACCATTATTCAACAGTGGCAAAAATGCGAGTCTACAGCTTCTGTTACAGTGAGCGAGCCTCGTCTCAGGCTCCAAGCAGCAACAATGAGCTCTTTAAAGACTCATTGGCCGGGCTGTTTGCAGATATTTAAAAAGTGCTACAAACTGGGACAAAAAAGAAAGACGCCTGTCACAACAGAACAAGATGGCTAGCTTTGTGGTTTTTGGTTGTGGTAGCCTAAAAGTTACACCGAGCTTGGGAACGGTACTCAGTTAACATGCAAATAGAGAAAAATAAGGAGTAACAATTAATTTCTGGCAGTATACATACACTAGACGAATGCCCAGGCGCCCGATCCCTGCGTATATACAGTACGTTCAGTGGCAAACGGTTGAAAACTGATTGTACAAAGCAGATGTGGATGGAAACTGTGAATTTTAAAAGCTCAGTGCTGAGAAACAGCATATGAATAAAGGTGGGCAATGTCGTTTTACATCCCAAAAGGGTGAAACGCTGCATTAATTTGGGAAACCTTTTGTTGAAACTACAACCAGATGGGATTTAGCACTAAACGATATTGACTGCAAACTCCAATATTGCAATGTTTTAAAATGACATCATGAGGGCATTGCTATTGGTAAAGGAGCTCTTCAACATTTGTAAAAAATAAGGTTAGTACCCTTCTTGCCACGAGTTAAATGTGCTTGACACCACTCTCACGAAGCTAGAGTCAGTCCTTATGCTAAGCTAAGAAGGACAGGCTCTGTTCAATGATTAAACTCCGCCTAACACTTCTAAAGCTGATAAATTTACATTGTATCTCATTTGTTTAACACAAACAAAAACCGAACTTTATGAAACCACAAGCTGCGATTTTATGTGTCGCACGACTTCTTGGCCAGGTCATAACCCCCGTAAAACCGCAACTTGTTGTATTCTATTTACTATTTTAATGGCCATGACAAAACACTTTAACAATCTCAGTAAATTCAATGACTTAACTGCAACACCTTCTTAGAAGACCTGGAAAAGTCCAAAGATACTTTGGTAACATTTTATAAGTCCCATAGTTTCCTATAATATCGGAGAAAGGAAGTGATACCTATCTGTAAATTCATTAAAAAGGTTCCTGGGAAGGACTATATAATGGTGCCAATGGTACATAATGGTAATTATGGAGGAAATGGAGACAGCGTCAGGCACCGGGAACCACGACCAAGCAGAGGACCCGAAGACAGCAGTTGTGAGTGACGAAGATTCTTTATAATAAGCAGCAACAGTATCGTTTACAGATATACAGGGAAGAAGAAACTGTGACAAACTGATGGGGAAGGGAGGTCAGAGACAGACTATATGGACGGGGAATAACGAGGAGAGTGGGAACATTCACCGCTGATGGGTAGATGAGACAGGAAGCCAGTTCAGTCAAGGGCACGGGGGCCTGACAGACAGCGTTCCACTGGTGTAACCTGCAGACTTTTACTCCACCCACAGCAGAGCATGTACAATGTATCTATAGTCAAGCATACACTTCAAAATATATAGAGAAGTTTCAAGTAGTAGATGAAATATGAATGAATTCATGTCTCAGAACTTTGTCTCCACATTCCCTATATTTAGTGCCAAATTACGTTGTCTTTTCCAGGAAATTTCTTAAGAAATTAGTAGTAAATTTTGAACTGATACGGATATCTTTCACACCATGTAGCTTACATCACAACAGATATAGAAAGAGCACAAATACATGAAGTATTTCAGGCTTCCGTTAAAAGGGATAAACAGAGAGGAACCTACACTATCTAAGCCTGACTTCGTCTTTGTAGTTTATCTGTGCTGTGATTGGCACACTGACAAAATCCTGATGCTCTGCACACCTACTTCCTGTCCCCTGAGGACTATAGGTAGGCACATGCACAGATTCACACTGCAGCAATGACTTATCATGCCCAACTCTTGTCAATGTCAAAATGTTACACGCATCACGATTCCCGCGCACTCGGTTTCACCTCATATGTCATTCTTTCTTACACATGTTCACTCTTCTTCCTTCTTCAATCTTTTTCTTCCTACCCCTGCTTGGTGCTCTGCTCTATTTTATAGAATTCCCACTGCCACTTGTTTTCCCTT